>BGPR01007288.1:0-41389 GCA_013235015.1 Araneus ventricosus | reverse complement strand
TTAACATTACAGAAAAAGCACCCGTCTTGCAATTAAATTCAGATTTTCAGTTGAGTTAAAATGAGTATTTTATCCTACAGTTTATCCTCACAATCCTACAGTTGTCTGATTTTCTCGTTGTGTCCAAAAATATAACTTTATTGATTACATGTTTGATATAAATATCGGGGTTAAAGTACAGGGTTATTAAAGAATATTTTTCAAACAAAATTATAAATCAATTCCTAATTTATTTTAGTTTCGGCTGTTTTTCCAGAAATGGTTATTTTTAACAATGTAGGTTTTCTTCAGCATGAATGCATTAATGAATGATATATAGGAGATAAAGAATTAAACTGATAAATTTTATTAATTTTGAAACATTTTTCTCACCGTAATACGAAAGCATTTGAATACAAATTCTTGTTTCTTCCCTTGAAACCAAATTAAAAATAAATTTTAGAAGAACCACCTCAAAATCTGTGTCTGAACCCTTTCAAGTTCATTATATGTTTCGTTTTGAAAATTACTAAATCTATTTAAAAATGAGTATTAGACATGTAATTGATTTAAAAAATGTAGCAGGAAACGGGCTCGGTCCGCTCCTTTTATCCTTCACCATTCGTAGCCTTTTTTTGGAACATTGGCACACACAGAGTCATTTTGGGATTCTAAAACTGTAAGAAAGTTGCTCTTATATTATTAGCTATTCTAACAAAAAAAACCCGAACTTCTAGTTCGAAACATGGCAGCATGTTAATGTTTCAGGTGAGATTCGTTTGCCTTGTCTTGCAAGGAGAGGGACGGACTTGGAAAATTCAGTTCAGGATGAAATTTGGCATATTAGTAGCATACCTTTAGGGTGTTAACCCATTAATCTAATAAAGTGAAATGGCCAGCCAATTCGGAGAAAATAGCCCTCAACCGTAGCCTTAAAGCCGGCGCTCTCCTTGTCATCTGACCACGTTTCAAAGTTATGAGGACGATTTTAGGAAAGCCCTCTTGGTGTTTCATATGGAACGTTATTCTAACTTCATTGAACCAGACTTACGTTATAGTAAGATTTTGGAGTTTTGCTTTTTTCGGTATCGTGCAATTTTATCTCGTCGTAAATCACAGAGTCGCACTGAGTTTCATATTTTGCAGGGGAGAAAGGGTATCTGTAGTATCTCCATAATCGAAGATTATCTATTATTCGTGTAACATTTTTCTACGTATTTATCACGACAATTTTTATATTGTCGTGATAAATATCAATCTCATTATTTCATCAAGATACTTCTTCCATCTTCACGTGCTTCTGCCACTGTTAAGGTTATGATAGTCAAAATTGCTTTTTTGGGAAATTAATGTCTTATAAGAATTTTATTTCACTTGATTGTGTTTGCATTGCTGAAATATTTTATCACACTGGTTTCTGCATTTTTTTGTAAAGTTTTTGTATTTGTTTGGAAGTGACATTTGTGCACAATTTTGGTATTGTATTGTACATTGTACTAAAATTATAAGATAGTGTATATATGGGGACAAAGAAGATGATACCTCTCGAGAGTCACATTATGATGCCCGGTGTCTCTGTAAACAATGATGTCCTCACAATGAATGACAGCATTTCCTAAACTGTTAAAGACTGCGATGAAAATCAAATCTTAGATTTTTTTATTTGGCAGGGGGCGGGGTCTAATATTCAAGGAGCTACTAGCGAATAAAAAATGTAAATAAAGCTACGGCATATAGTTAAAGATGATAGAGTTCAAATAAAAGCAGCAAATGATGCACGGAATTCTTCAAAGGGGCGTATAGATGTGAGCTGTCGGTTCTGAACCTTTAAACACACATTTCATCCCAGAAACGCACACAGTGTATGGTTGATTGTCAATACCCTTGATGGATACGTCAGAAGAGGAAATAAATTGAAGATACGTCACAAGTTCATCAAATATCTCCAGGATTAATAAATAAAACTATAGAACTATAATACAAATATCTAAAATTTAAATTTAAGAAATATTATAAACATTCTCGCTCTTTTTCTGTCATTTTAAAATCGGCTGAAGACCAGTGCGGTTGAAAGTTGTCGATCAAAACTAAACTCAACAATCCTGGCGAGATATTTGTTCGCCAAATCCATAAGCAGACAACTCTATGTGAGTGTTTGGCAGCACTGGTATTCCTAATATCGCAAGTTTAGTTCAGTTTTAGTTATTTAACGTCCTGTTTGAAAGTAACACGAGGATTATTTTTGGATTGAACTCGTCACTTTGAATCTCAGGAAGACGACGAGGCGACGCCTGAGCTGGCACCCCCTCGAGAACTATTGCACCACGCCAACAGGAGGACGTTTGTCCCATACGTATTAACTTGCAAAAGCCCTACTGACACGGCGGATCTTCGGTGGAATCGGGTTTCGAGCCCGGAACCCTAAGGCACCGAAACCGGGACCTCACCTCTAGGCTGCCGCCCACTCCATTATCGATCTGGCTGCGTAGATTTCATTAAATACGAGAGATGATTTCCAAGTTATCCAAAACATTTTACGATCAAATATAAGCAACATAAAATCAAAATAAGTTCAAACATTTCGAATGTAGTCATTTTGTAGCAATGTATATACCAGGCAATGCATCTGCACTCATGTTGCAATTTAGAATATCAGGCTAATTCAGTACAGAAACAAAACACAACTGCATTGCTATAACTAAAACATTTTTTGTTAAAAACAATCTAACATACCATCTTATATAGTTATCCAGAAACAAGTGGCAAAACCTGATTGGCTGTGATGTCATGACTGGCCATGACGTCATAGAAAACGTACATGCCCATATTATGGCATCACTAGCAAAAACAAACAAGATAAATGCAAGCCAATCATTTTTAAATGCAAACAAAGATTCAAATACATATTTATACGATTTTCGGAGCATGAAAAACTGCTAATTAAACTAACACATTTCAAATCTGTACCGGAAAGGTAATCATAAAGTGAACCCCGCCCTGCCTTGGCATCCCAGTAAAACGGCCAACACAACCACAGACACGGGCACTGTGGTCTAACGCAAAATAACCAACCATTACAGGCCTACGACTCGTCACCTTAGATGGGCCCTACGAGCCACACCATCATTGTACCCACCACAGGAGCGAGACCCTGCTTTCTTATCCAGGGGCCTTCTCATCTACTTACTCGTGTTGCCCCTCGGTGCGTCATACAAGTGCAGTGACCCTCGCCCTGCCAAAACCTCCGAAGAGAATTGAAGAACGGCCGCCAGGACAGCTAGGATACTGAGGTCGGAGTCGCAACAGCATCACAGGCCGCGGCCCAACACTTCTCGAAGGAGGGACGTCCTGTCATCGGAGTGGAGGTAACTTAACCCTATTCCATTGCTGTACCCCCAGGAGAAGCAGGAACCCATTTATTTATCAGGTGACTTCTCATCCGAGAACTTGTGTTGCCCCCCGATGGAAACACCTGAGAGGTAAACTATCTTCAGTCCGATTTCGCTGATTTTGATATTTTAATCCAACTGCTGATTTTGACATTATACCTACTGTATGTTTGGATAGGTAAAGTGACTCAGCTGTTGGTAGAAAAGGCTCTCAAATAACAAATTGCGCATTGCAATACATTGCGCTCTGGGATTTCTTTTGACTTTCCTCCAAAATGTGAGAATGGTTACTTACGATAGCTTAACTCTGACTTGCAAAAATATGTTATGAGAATATTGTTAGGAACATGGAAAGTCGCTTCCCAGCAATGTTAGTCTTATGGTTGGGAAGAGAGTTCTACAAGGTTAAGCATGGAGTGACGGCAGCCTGACCTTGGCGACCATTTTGGCGACTTGGCGAAAAATAGATGATTCCAGAAAATGCAACCCTTTTCTCGATATTTCTATTAGGAAAGGGAATACGCTTGAATATACGAGAAAACTCCTTGTGACGTCACGGCCTGTTAATATAACTAAACTAAACTAAAACTAACCCGCTTTGGCCCCAGGGGCAGTAACCCTCTTTGACCGGGTCTCGGTCCCCTCTGGAGCAAAATTTGGAATCTACCCATGCAATGTATTCTTTAATTTTTTTTAAATTTAAAAAAATAGTTTAACACAATTTTGCAACAATGCGTTTATAACAGTGTATAACAAAGAGGCCATATTGTGATAAATCAATGTGAATATTTGCATAGCTCTCATTCGGATAAGCTAAAGCAAATATCGAGTTTTCAGTTCACTACTGCAGAGGGTATTTACACATTTTTAGAACGATTTCGATAAAGAATTTTAAAAAACCAAATGTTTTGGGATAAAAATTTCTGGCAACAGCTTATTATTTGAAATGAGAAATATCATCTGCTACTATAAAATTTATTCTTCTTTCAAAATGCCGCATGGAAATAAGCTGTGGATTGAAGTATTTCTTTTTGCGTTTGTCGAAGAGAAATATTCCTATTCCATAATTCAAACACGTTGAGAAATGCATGGTATTCAAATTTCTAAGAGCAAAATAAGCAACATTTTTGATCGGAAAGGGAAAAACCGTCAATCATTACTTCTACATGGAAAGAAGACTCCAATCGAATGCCCCAAAAAGGTACTTATTGTTTCAAATAATTCTAAAGTGAAATCGTTGGTAACAAGAGAAAATTCGCCGACGCAGAAATCAATTGCGAATTCTTTAAATACATCTGTAGCAACAATGAATAAAATAATAAACTAAAATTTACAACTTGAAAAAGCTATAAAAACATAATGTTCACCAGTTTTTGCCGAGGCATGTGGCTCAACGCAGAACAGTCTGTAGAACCCTGTATGAAAACTATTTAACATGAGATAAATGGAAAGACATTGGGACACTTGATGAAGCATGGGTTTACCTAAATGACTGCAATAAAAATAGGTCTATTTACTATTGAAAACGAAGAGAAAAATGTACAAACCTGGTTCCGTAAATGCAAAGAAAGTTTCAGTAAGGGGTTTATGATTGTCGCAGGGTTCTCAAACAATGGGAAATTAAAAATAAGAAGAGTGTAAAGAAATGTTAAAATCAACTCAATGTAGTAAGTAACAAGAGAAAGTTTTACGTCCGATATTTAGAGAAAAAATTCCATTTCTTTAACCCAGTGACTTTCAAAGAGTGAAACTTCATAAAGACAAATCTACAAGTCATACTTCGAAAAGTGCCACTGCATTCCCTTAAAAAATAAAGACTGATACTGAGATTGCATATATACATTTTCAGCATTCCTCCGAAGTCCCCTGACGTTTCACCTATGGATTATTGAGCCTTTGATCTGTTTAAAAGAGATCTTTCTAAGTGCAAACCTACCACGATTGAAAGACTCTGGAAAGTAGTAGAAGAGGAATGGAAATCAATACCCCTGGAAACTTTAAGAAAAGCCGTTCTATCATGGAAATCACGATGCAGACTTTTAGTTCAGAAAAAAGTCAATCGGATCGAACATTAAAAAATAATCTTTGCATTTTAAACTTTAATTAAACGGAGCCACAATCGTTCTAAAAGTGTGTAAACACCCTCTTTACTTGTTTTAAAACAGAGGATATTTTGCTTAATATGGCATTGTTGTTAGGTTTGCATTCTTTCTGTAAGTTACATGTTGCACAAATCTTTTGGCACAAAATGCAACGGATGATGCAATCAAGCCAGACGAATGAAGTCTGGAACAATACAATCTACGACGTTTCTGAAAAGAGGTTCGAAACATTTAAATCATTTCAAATAATAAAGGAGACTCTGTGTGTGCTGTTGCCGCTGTATAGGACAGAACGCTAGGTCTAGAGCTACGATGTTTGCGCAAACAAAATTTAGAGGCTGGGAATGTGCATCTGGAAGCTATTTATTGACATTTAAACTAATTAAAAGTTAAGCGAAATTTTGGCGCTTTTCCTTGATAACTTCCGAAAATATTACAGCACGAATTTTATTTTCAAACCATCTGAAAATTCACACATTTATGTTTTCATTGATATTGGTTAAGATGCTCTATATTTTTTTTTCTAATTTTTTTAAAAATATTTTTTACAGAGAGGCTTTTTATTGTTCAAATCGTTTTCATTGTTTAAAAAGTATTTAATTGTTTTTCTTTCCTATTATTGAAAGCTAAAGTAATATGCTAATAGATTTTACTTTATTTCTTTTCCTAGCCGCCTTCAGCCTGTTCGAAGGGATTATTAATTCAGTTGAATGTCTTTAGTATAATTTGATATTTATGGTTCCCTTAAAAAGTAGTTTCAAACTTCAAATTTTGATAGATATTTAATCGGTGTTTTTCTAATAGCTTTTCATCTGTCCTGTTCATTATATATGTTACCGGCAATGTATGAAATGCCGGCATTCTATAGAATGCCTGCGTTTTTAGGCAAAGTATGAAATATGAGATTTATTATATACTTTTCCTAGGCATTCTATAGAATGACAAATGCTATTTAGGCAAAGTATGAAAAAAAGTTCATAATAAGGCTATTATTTAAAAGGCGTGCATTGCTCAAAAATACAAATGTCATTTAGAAAAAATAATAAAAGAGTACCATTAAAAAATCTTTTATTCAAAATACGTAAAGCAAAATGAAAGTTATCATATCAAAGTTTATACCTTTCTTATTAAAGAAAACAAAATAAATTGTGAATCTACTTATTGCATTAAGGAAGCAAATAATTTAATTTTGAGTTGCACTTAACTTTATTTCTTATATAATCAAATCGGCGATTTATTTCATACTTTGCCGGTTTGTCATTTGGCATTCTATAGAATGCCTAGGAAATGTGTGAAATATAAATCGTTTCATATATTGCCGGCTAGTTTTAGGCATTCTATAGAATGCCGGATTTCAAACTTTTCCGGTAGCATATACATGACAGCCCCTAACGACAGTCATCGAACATCTGATAGCAAGATGTCGGCCCCAACTTCATATTCATCAAAATTACTAAATAAAGATACGTTTCTTTTACCAATAAGATGTTCGTTTTATCAATTTATATTTCGTCATGTAACTTTACGCTTTGATCGTAAGGAGCACTTCTTTCGGAACATCCAGAATGGAGATTTCGGTCTCTGAATAGCTTTTTAAACGCATTCAAACGTTTAGTCCTGAACGTCATAATGTTTAAGGCCTGATTCCTCTGTCTTTATATTATTTTCAAAAATTTACTTTTAATTAACATGCACGCAAAAAAAGTTTTTTTATTTCGTTGCAACGGGCCTGCGTATGAACGCGGTAAACAAAACAATGAGAAATATTTTTGCGCATTATACTTAAAAATAGTTTTAGAAATTTATTAAACTTGGAAACAACGTTGTTATCTATGAAAAGTTAATTTTTTTAAAATTTAAAAGTGGTGTAAAAATGTGTTTTGTGCGCTAATACACTCCGAAGTTATTGAGCAAGAACGCTAAAATCTCCATTAATTTTAAACTGCAGGTTAAATTAAAATTTTGAACCCCCGTTCTTTGTGAGCCTTCGCAACTTTTTACTAGATTTTTAATTAATTAAAAATTCATAGAAGTTTTAATGTTTTCCCTCCATTTTTCCTCAAAACCATACGTTTAACGTTTTTACTTATAATGTCGACCCAAACCCATTTCCACACCCTTTTAAAATTAAAAAAAAATTTACTTTTCTCAGACAGCAATTTTATTTCAGCATAATTTCTACTTTAATAAGAATAAATTTTGAAAAATTATTTATATCTATATATCACAACAATAAATTTCTTTTATTTAACCATGCATTGCAATAGTAAAATTGTTAATAATCAATATTAATATTTTAATAGCTCTCGTGCGGAACAGCTAAAGTAAACATTAGATGTTTTAAGTTTATTCCCAGATACTGCTTTAGCATATTTCATAATATTTGATAATTTTTAACATGATAATATTTTCAGACTGGCATGCTTTCAATAAACTGCGTGATTAACTACGTAAAGCGGGTATTCACAGCTGCTTCACACTGGGAATTTTCGAACACGGGAAGGAAAAATAAATCGTCAAGGTCGAAAACCTGTGAAATTTGGAGCAAATTATTGGGAATGGTGGAACTCAAAATCTAAAACTTCATCCGCCGATTCCAATTTGGGACCTCGATGTGAGGCTAGCGGCATAACAAAGAATCTGCCTACATTGGGACCTCGCGTCGAGGTTAGAAATGAAACTCGAAATCCCCGTGTTGGGGGAGGAGAGGGGAGGGGCAGGTAGAATTCTGCGACTTTGAACCTTGTCTCAAAACAAACTTTGGAACATCCGTGAATGCTTTGCCTAATTTTTTGACTAAAATGGATGGAAAAAATAACCTTTCTTAGGAAAAATGGCATAGATTAGCCTTCTCGTGAATGCCCAGCAATAAAGAATGCAATTTTATTATGAATAAATATCAAGTTCTCTCCCTTTTCTCAAAATTCCAAATGGACCGCGCTGACATGGAGGTGAAGACCAGGTTTCGAGTCTGGAGTGTAGACCGAAGTGTATTAAAAGGTGTATTTAACCCTCCCCCAACGAGCGAGGCTGTTTCGGGCGGTCTAAGAATCTACTCTTAAAAGCGACGAAGGCCGGTCTGAGGGTCTTTAGAGATAAGCGCGGTAGGGGGTCAAATTATCATTGCTAATCACAGCCTATTTCCGTGTGCCTTAAGGGAAAGTTAGCAGGGTCGGGGTAAATGACCACCCAAGTTGGGAGAGTCCAATTCATGTCGCTTCCTCCCCAAAACTCCCGGTTTTAAAGGGGCTAGAAGTAAAAGTCGCCTCGGGATTAAAGAGTTAAATTCAACGGATTGACTCTCGGCCGATGAGTATATGCGTCGAAAAGTCAAAGTCGCAAGAAGCTAGATAGATGAATTTTGGTATCTGTTGTTTACTACAAAAATTAGAGATCTGTGTCTATTTTTCGACTAAATGTGTAGACTGCCTGTGTGTATGTGAACAATATAACTCTAAAACACATCAATCAAGGTATGAAATTTTGACGCCAATGTTTCAAATCTGTATCAAATTTTGAATCCAGTCGGTCAACTCGAATGGGCCCAAAGTGCATACACGACTCTCCTCACTATGTGAAGAAGTTAGAGGCTGAGCGCATAGCGTTTCGTAACCATACGAGAAGGTCAGGGTGAGGACACTCCTATTGTTTTCTGTTATAGGCCCAAAATTTCAAAGAATTTGCAGACTTGTAGATTTTTTCACGTCTACATCTATTATACTCTATACCCACTGTGTAAGTGTGCCGGCGCAAATTGAGAAAAAAAATTGTATGAAAAAAGTTAAAATTTTCTTGAATGACCATGATTTTTCCATTCATTTCATTTAAGCATTCAGAAGATCTTGCCACCTCATTTTGATCCAGTGCCGGACGTTGGAAGTTCGGTAACCAGAAATCCAATCAAAATTAGCATAAATTATCGGAAAGAAAATTTAAATATCCAAGCTAAAATTATCTTGAATGACCATCATTTTTCCATTCATTTCATTTAAGCATTCAGAAGATCTTGTCACCTCATTTTGATCCAGTGCCGGACGTTGGAAGTTCGGTAAACAGAAATCCTATAAAATTTAGCTTAAAATATTGGTAAGGAAATTTAAATATCCAAGCTAAAATTATCTTGAATGACCATGATTTTTCTATTCATTTCATTTAAGCATTCAGAAGATCTTGTCACCTCATTTTGATCCAGTGCCGGATGTCGGAAGATCGGCACCCAGAAATCCAATAAAATTTAGCTTAAATTATTGGAAAGAAAATTTAAATATCCAAGCCCATTTAATTTTACATGCAATTCTGAAACATATGAGACAGCCAAATGAAGCATAACGAAATAAAAAAATGCCCAATTTGAATCTGCACTATTAAAATCCGATTGTATGTATGTTTGTATGTCCGGCTATCTTCTGACGAACCGCCGAACAGAGAAGCGCGCGGAAGGTACCAAAAGATGGGGAATAATCCAGGGAAGCCATTTCAACCATTTAAATTTCGAAATTACAATTAGTGAAAAAGATATTAATTAAAAGCTAATTGACAACAATGCTTTTCATTGTTTCGGATACTTTATAACAATACTTTTCATTGTTGCAGAGCAATTCAAAATACATTTTATTGTTGAAGTTGTTTACTTTAAAGAACATTGATACGACAACAATAAAAAAGTGACGCTGACAGAAATGAAATATGTATTGTTGGAAGATGCATAATTCTTTTGATCCCGTGATATAACGTCAAAACAGAATCATTTAACAGATTTACAGGCGTGTTTGTTTCTGTAAGTTGTCTGAAAATATAGATTAGTTTTGTTAGTGATTTTAATCATTATTCGATTTGATTTGATCAAGTTTAAATATTTCTGGTAGCTGCTATTTTAGAAGCTGATTTGGAAGTTACTATTTTTGCTTTGTTCAATTCTCGCTTTCCGTCCTAAAAGAAAAGAGGTTTACACGGGATGCTGCCCATAGACAGCACGGCAATTGAAAACGTGAAGGAGGATTTGCTGGAAACTCACGAAGAAAGAAATCATGCCAATATTGTAGTCTGGACAGAAGAGCGGAAGAAACAGAACAAAATAACAGCCGATTGTCAGTATTGGCATCAACGTGGCCAGAAGAGAGCGGAAGAAACAGAAGAGAAAAATAAATAGGCGATTGTCAGACATAAACGTGGCCACGAGAGGAAAAGAGAGTGAAACAAAAGAACAAAGAAATAGCCGATTGTCACCGTAATTAACATGCAGAGAACGCTGTCTAAATGTTATTGAAGGACAAAATCACCATCAGATACAAACTTTTCATCAGCTAGAACTGTTCTTTACTCTTTATTAATTTAGTAGAGAATATTGTTATGTGTCTCATTACCTCACTTCTTCTCTCCGCCAGGGAACAACGTTCGACATACCCGTGTAACGCCGGCCACGTATGTATGTAATGTGTTTTGCTTCATGTGTTTATGAACTGGACGCGGGGAATATGAAAAATATTTATCCCAGCAACGCTGGTTTATCTACGTTTGTGTTCACATGACCTCACTTTCTTCTCCGCCATGGAATGATGCATTATCGAGATAGCCCGTGCAAGATATTTGGAAGTTACTATTTTGCTTTGTTCAATTCTGAACTGGACTCGGATATGAAAAATATTTATCCAGCAACGCTGGTTTATCTATGCGTTTGTCACATGACCTCCTTCTTCTCTCCGCCATGGATGACGCACATTATTCGAGATAGCCCGTGCAAGATATTTGGAAGTTACTATTTTGCTTTGTTCAATTCTCTCTATTACCAGATGCCTAAAGGAAAAGAGGAGTTGCAGGGATGCTGCCTGTAGACAGCAGGCATAAAACCTGAAAGAAGACTTGTTGAAGAAAGAAACCGCCGATTTTTAACTATGGTAAAAGTGGCCAGGACAGAAGAACAAAATAATAGCCTATTGAGTAATGGCAGAACGTGGCCAGAGAAGGAGACGAAAATCAACAAAAGTGAGGTTGTCAGACAAACTTAACCAGACCAGGGAGAAAAATAAATAGAATAAAAATATCAATTAATCAGACTATGCTAACAATAATGGAAGAGAGAAGAGAGAGAAAAGATCAAAAGCTCTAGAAGACTCAGAATCATGATTAGTCAGACAAGACAATCAATGATATCAAAATGCTTGATAATCAGATAATATTCTGTATTACCTAATGTCGTTCTATCCAGTGTTATTTAATTATTACGGAAGTTGGTATTTTTTTTTGAGCGAGCATCTGTGTTTGGATTTATTAACAATGGACAAAAATTGTTTTCCTGCATTTTTCTTTCTTTTTTAACGTACGGTGTTTCGCAACATTTACGTTTGTTGGGGGAAAATATTAATTCATTTTTATCCAGTTTTTTTCATTGTTATTCAATTACGGGCAAGACGAAAATATATGTTTCTGGTGTTTAATTTATCAGTTTGGTGTACTTTTAAATTGTTTATCGTTTCTGTTTTTATTTCGTTTTATTTTTTCTTTTGCAAAACAAATATCATGCTCATTTGTTTTAATTTATAAGCATTATAATTCTCGCGTTTTCATTCAAACCAAACTGCTTTAAGGTAGTAAAAAGGCTAGAACTGAAAGTTTTAATCCAACAAGAGAGGATTCAAAACAGATTTACGTTTTTTGGGGAAGCTTAGTGATAATATTTGTAGGGAAAAAACAGAGACGGGCATATGAAAAAATGTGGATTCCGAGAAACGCTGGGTTATTAACTATAAGGTAATTAAAATGTTGGATTTAAAAATTTTAATTAAACAATATAAGATTCAAAGGAAATGTTTGGGGGGAACGTAGCGTTTACGTTAGCGACAATAAAAATATGACCGACAGCGACAATAAAAATATAGCGACAATAAAAAATAAACCGGAGCCGGGCATATGAAAATTAGGAATAAAAAGACTAGATTTGAAAGAATATTTACATTTGTTGGGGAAAGTAAGTGACAATATTTGTTGAAAAAAAACGGAGCCGGGCATATAAAAAAACATGGATCCCAAGGCCTCACGTGATCTCACTTCTCTCCGCCGGGAATATCCCATTATTCAAGATTGCCCGTGCAACGCCGGGCCATGCAGCTAGTATGGTCTTATAAATTGAAGATAGATTTCTTAAAAGATTTTAATGAAGACATCATACATTCTTTTACCACTCAAAAGTTCTAGCTATTCAATTTATATTTCTTCATGTAACGTTGCGCTTTATATTCCTTTGCTTGCAAGACCCAACATCTAGAACGGAGACTTTGGTCTACAAAAAAATTTAAAATGCTTTCAAACAAAAGTCCGAAGCATGATAGAGATTTAAGCCTGATTCTTATTATTCCTTTCTTCATATTATTTTTAAAACTTTGCTTTTAATGAACGTTCTCCCAAAAAGTGTTCTTAAAACCCTCCGAGCGGAGCAAACGCCTTTTTCCGCTTTTCAAGTTCAGTTCAAAAGCAGATAGCTCGTATTTATATGTATATTTTCTTAAACAACCATAGATAAAGTGTTTTTATGATTTCAAAGATATAATTAAATAGAAAAAAGATCGATTAATTTACTTTAAAAGCTAAGTTTTCTAACCTGATAGCTAAAATTTAAATAATTGGGCGCTCAGAGGGTTAATATCGCTGCAACGAGCTTACACCCAACACTGTAACTTAAACAATGAGAAATATTTCTGTGGAATACACATATAAATATTTTTAGTAATTTAAGAGAAATGGTGACAACATTGGTATAACTGAAATTTAACTTTTTTGAATTTAAAAGTGGTTTAAAAGTGATTTTTTACGATTATACACTCCGAAGTTATTAAGGAAAAAACGCTAAAATTTCTATTAATTTTGAATTGGTAATTGAATCAAAATTTTCAAAATCCCTTTCTTAGTAAATGTTCGTCCTTTTTAAAAACATTTTGAATTAGTAATTGAATCAAAATTTTCAAAATAACTTTCTTAGTAAATGTTCGCCCTTTTTCAAAACCTATTAAAGTTTTAATTAATTTAAAATTAATCGAAATTTTAAAAGATTTTCCTGAATAACTTCGCAGAAAACTGTCCAAAAAGACCATTTTTAAGCAAATTTAATATTCAAAAGAAAATTAGTTTTTCGCTAATACAAAATTTATTTCTGAGCAGTTCGTGTTTAAATTGTAATAAAGTTTTAAAATTCATTTTTAAATACATTTAAAAAAAATTACTTTTATGTACCCGCGTGCATTAAAATAGATTATGAATGTTCAATGTAAATATATCAATAGCTCTCTTGCAACCTAACAATTACGAATATCAGTTTATTACTAGCCAAATTTTAATATATTTTAAAACAATTGAAGGGCATTTTTTAACATGATAAGGCTATACTGCACAGAAGTCATTTTTTCACCACTTCAAAATTTTAAAAAAATTAGCTTTTAATTGATACCAATTTGATTTCCATACACTATGTAAACATTTACAAAAAATTTAATTACATTTTACAACGATACTTTTTCTTTATGTACCCGCGTGCAGTAAAATGGCAAGACGGCGAATAATCAACGTGGATATTTTAATAAATCTCGTGAAACTCAGCCAAAGCAAATATTACATTTTTCACTTTATTACTAGCTGAAACTTGATCATATTACGTTAATGTATATGTTGTATGTATTTTTTAAACGTGATAATATTTTGAAGCTGGCATTCTTTCTCTATACCTGGTGATGCGTTACGCACGGAATGCAACGGCGGATGCGATCAAGCCAGGTGAGTCAAGCCTTAAGCATTATCATTCTTCGATGTGCTAGGACAAGACAATCGAATATAATTTGATTTTTCTTTTTATGAATCTGTAGTTTTCTCCTTCTTCTCCTGGTTCCATTTGGGTCCTGATGACCTGGTGATAAGTGATCTGGTGACTTCGAGTCTGGAGCGTTCTAAGTTGGAATCAATATTCCTACAAAAGATCCGACGTGTTTGCGGGCCTCGTGTACGTCTAACCTGACAGTGGGGGCAAATGTCCTCCGTATGATGTGGTGGGGCTTTGAAGTTGGAAGATAGGTTGCCGGCTTAGCAGCAATCACAGTCATATGATCACGTTTCAACGCTACCATGTTCCTAGTGTATAGGTTACGGTGATTGAGATTAAGCTATTATCATTAATATTAACCAGATATTTTAATTTGTTTTCATTAAATCCATGATTATTATTAATAATAACCGGCTATTATTCTTAATAACCTAGTATTATTCATAATAGCCGGTCATTATGAATACTAAACTGTTATTATTTATACTAACCGGTTAATATTCATACTAACCAGCTATTATTCATAATAACCGGTAATTATTCATAATTGCCGGTCATTATGAATACTAACTGGTTATTATTCATATTAACCGGTTATTATTCATACTAACCGGTTATTATTCATAAAAACGGTCATTATCCATCTAACCGGCTACTATACATAATAACCGGTTATTTTTCATAATGACCGGGTTTTATACATAATAGTCGGTTACTATTCAAATAGCCGGTTATTATTCAAATAGCCGGTTATTATTCAAATAGCCGGTTATTATGAATAACAACCAGTTAGTATGAATAATGAACTGCTATTATGAATAATAGCCGGTTATTAAGTATAATAGCCGGTTATCAAGTATAATAGCCGGTTATTGTGAATAATAACCGGTTATTAATCATAAAAACCGGTTATTATACTTAATAACCGGTCGGTATGAATAACCGATTATTATATATAACTAGCTGTTACCCGCGACTTCGTGCGCGAAGAATTTGAATTGCTACTTTTTTTAAATTTACGAATGTAAATGTTTCGTTATATATAGAAAGGGGAAGTCAAAAGTTCTGACGGTTGATAATACATAATTGGACGACTAATTTAATTCTCTGTTACTGTAAATTACATCATTGTACTCAATGGTATCATCTGCTCTTTGGAATATATCATCCACCATGCTATATGTCATCTGCTTCTACTGTTTAAAAGAATACATAAGACAAAATATACCTTCCTATTATAAAAACTCTGACAACCATATCATATACGTCAATGGACGATCCTGGTTTGTTTATTTTGGATTCATAGACCGTTTTCCGGTAACCTTCCGATTTAAGCAATCGCCAAATCTATTTGGCAACTGTATCAAGCGCCAAGCTGGAAATAAAGGTGAATTAGTTCAAAGTCTAACCGTTGCCTAGCAACGGAGTAGCTATAAATATTCGTTATTTCAAAATCGTCTGCACGCATTTTAAAGTTTTGGAACTTTTAAAAATTAATAACAATCGAAGGGAAAATGTCAGAGAAATAAAATTAGTATCATTGAAAATGTAAAAATTTGAACTTTAAGATGGTATAAAAATATTTTTTGTCGGACAGTTTGCTCCGAAGTTACGGCGGAAAAACGATTTCGGTTATTTTCTAATTAACTGACTGTTTAATTAACTTTGGGACTTGGAAAAGTTCATAAGTGTCTTCCCCTTCTCTTAAAAAATAAGTGTACAAAATTTGGTTGAAAACCGTCCATTGGTTTAGGAGGAGATGTGGAACATAGCCACATACATACCCACCCACATACCCACAATGACTTTTATTTATATTAAGATGACCGGCTATTATTCATAACAACCGGTTATTATGAATACTAACCGGCTATTTTTCTTTAGTCGTAATATATGTAAAGGGTGTTGCCGGATTCGACAGATAAATTTAGAGGGGTAATAGTAGGCATCAAGAGGTTGAAAAATTACTATAAAACATAGGGTCGCAAACGACGTTTAGTCGGTAAAAATCGCAAAAATACAGGGTGTCCGAGAATTGTTAGAAACTGTTCAAAAATTAATTTAAAAAAAACTAATAATGTTTTAACTACGAATTTTTTAGAAATGAAAGCACATTTTCAAACATTTTTTTCAGATAGGTAACACGCCGTTTTGGTGCTCCAAGAGGTCGTAAATTACTGAAAATCAAAAATTAGTTTAGAGCCATTATGTGCAAAAATATTAACACTAGAAGAAAAATGAAAGCATGAAATTGTAGGAAATTTTACAATCTTTAAATTTGTTAATTCACATGTAGTGGGAAAACTGAAGAGTTCTCGAGATATTGAAGAAAAACTAGAGGGCACCAGAAAAAACAGATTGGCTTCTGCTGATCGGTAGCATACCGATAGCAGAAGCCAATCTGAAAAAAATGTTTAGAAATGCGCTTTCATTTTTAAAAAATTCGTAGTTTAAATATTATTAGTTTTTTTAAATTTATTTTTGAACAGTTTCCAACAATTCTCGGACACCCTGTATTTTTGCGATTTTCACTGACTAAGCGTCGTTTGCGACCCTATGTTTTATGGTAATTTTTCATCCTCTTGATACCTAGTACTACCCCTCTAAATTTGTTGATCGAATTCAGCAACACCCTATCTTAATATAAATAAAAGTCATTGTGGGTGTGTATGTATGTTTGTATCTATGTTCCACATCTCCTCCTAAACCACGGCCCTGATTTCAACCAAACTTTGCACACTTATTAATTAAGATATGGGGTCTTTTCAAAGCGCAAATGTTAATTAAACAGTTAGTTAATTAAAAAGTAACCGAAACCGTTTTTGCGCTGTAAGTTCGGAGTAAATTATCCCCCGACAATTATTTTTATACCGTCTTAAAATTCAAAGTTTTACCTTTTTAATGATATCAATTTTATATCTGTGACATTTGTACTTCAATTTTTATTAATTTTTCAAAATTTAATAAAAAGTTGACACGCAGACGATTTTAAAATAAATCAAATTTAATGATACTAGAGTTGATACTAATGAGTTGCTAGGCAACGGCGTAATTACTCTGCATTATTTTTTCTGTTTATTTTTTTTCAAATATCGTTTGGCAATGTTTTCATTGGTTCTTAAAGAATTCTAAAGCTTATTTAATTAGATTAAAAAATCACTGCAGTTCAAACGTTCGCCTGTCATTTTTACCTGAGTTTCCTAAGAAATAATAAATACTTAATAACATATTAATGCAAAAGTGTGTCTGTCTGTCTCTTTGTTACGCTTTCACGGCCAAACTACACTTGGAATAACTTATTTTAAATATCAAACATCACGTGATCATAAAGAAAGCCGCGAATATGTGATCTTTCTGAGAAAATAAACAAATAATTTATTTATGGAATAATAACTGAAATTACTCAACTCGACGCTTGATTTTCATTTTTCGAGTTTGCAGTCTATTTAATTTTATTTATTTATATTTGTATCTTTTCCATATCAGATTTTATTCAAGAAGCTGTCGATAAATTGACGCCGGGACAGAAATCTATAGATAGATATGATATAGCTGCAAGAGTTTTTAGATTAAAATTTAGAAACTATTATTAATTATAACTAAAGGAAAATATGCGAAGATATATTTTGTTTTATATATTCTTTTGAATGGTAGAAGTGGATGACATTTAGCATCATGGATGATATATTCCACAGATTATAAGGGCCTGATGATACCATTGAGTACAATGATGTAATTTATAGCAACGGAGAATATATGAGGAATAGAGAATGGTTGTTGAATGGGTAATTTTGGCACTGATTAATGAAAGTTTAGGTCAGATAAATAAAAGAAATATATGTCACAAGTAACATCATATCCTGTAGAGTTCTTGAACTCCTTAGAATTGTCAGGGGTACCTTCCGACAAGCTGAGATTAAAAGTCGGTGTGCCAGTACTATTGATACGTAACCTCGATATACCGAGACTGCGCATGGTTACAAATTCCACACCTAGGTCCAAACGTCGTGAGAGTGTTTAAGAACGAGACAGTGTTTTAATTTCACGCATTTAAGATAATACCGAAGGATTTACCATCCAACTTCAAAAGGTGACAATTCCTTTTAAAATTAGCCTTTGCATGCTGAGGGCCAGACGAAGCTTAACACAAAAATCACCATATTGCGTAATTATGCGAGAGAGTCGAAGGAGCATTACCATAAAACGGGATTACTTTGCACCGATTTTATTTCTTTAATCCCGATGCGACTTTTTCTTCTAGCTCCGTTAATACAGGGTCATTTTGGGAGGAAGCGTCATGAATTGGACTCTCCCAACCTGTGTGATCATTTACCCCACCACTCTACTCCTGCTATAACCTTCCCTTAAGGTGCAAGGAAATGGGCTGTGGTTGGCAAGGATAATTGAACCCCCTACCGCGCTTATCTCCTAGGCGATCTCAGAACCGAACCTCCCCTCAAAAGAAGCCAACCACCTCAGGAGGGGAAATTTTTTGACAGCCCGGAACCGCCTCGCTCGGTGCGAGAGGGCTAATGACTTCCGTCAGAATTTCGAAACTATTTACATATTTTCTCTAAAAGAAATGCTTTTCTAATTTTCTTCTCATTGAGAATTATTAGAGAAACGTTTTGCAGCAAAATTTGGATCAGATGTTGATATAATAATTAATTATGATTTTTCGAAATTTTGGTGCAAAGTCACCTCATAGGTGTGGATAATTTGCACTAGTTATTTTTTTTAGTATATTACAAAAACAAAGTATCTGGATGCAATTCTAGATATATTTATTGAAAGCCTGTGTGGAAATATACAAGAAAAATAAATTTCATAAATGCAAGGTTACAACTTATAATTTTATGTCATTGCATTCGGTCAAATCAGGATGGCGCTTTAGAAATCCTTTCAACCAATTATTGCCGGGTGTATTATTAATATAACTATCTATTATCGCACCTTCTTAGTAAGATAAACATTTATTATCATTTTAATATATAAATTATTGACAGGAAAACTGAAGTCACTAAATTGGACTACACGTTGCCACGGTCCTTTCCTTCTCATTCGAGAAAACCAGGGTATTTCCATGTTAGTTATGTGAATTAGTTTTCTTCTGTAAGAAAACTGTTCACTTGGGGTTCCTAAAAATGTTTGTGCCTCTTTAAAAATACCCTAAACTTGTGAAATCGCGTTAAATCAAGCTGTCTGCAGGTCTCTGCAGGGAACTCTATACACTTCCAAGTCCTTCTTTATACCCTGGGCATATCTGAAGCTTAAGCAAACAT
The DNA here is from genome assembly GCA_013235015.1 of Araneus ventricosus. NCBI lineage: Eukaryota > Metazoa > Arthropoda > Arachnida > Araneae > Araneidae > Araneus > Araneus ventricosus. The sequence goes on along the minus strand of BGPR01007288.1, from coordinate 21,834 downwards.
TATTATTATTATTATTTAATACAAAAATAAATTTAAAAACCAGTTGGTCTTGCTGTTTATCACAAATTTCCATGGTGCAAAGAATCCCTCTTTTTCGGTGCAAAGTTACCGCAGGTCAGAAATAATTAATTAGAACTCAACTAAAAAAATATAATTGGCATTCAAAACAAACAAATGAAAGCTAGGCTTATTTTCTTTCACATTTAAAAGCATTTGCCTTCAAAAATATTATGCTTTCCTCACCAGAGACAGATTTTTCAGCACTAAAATTTTCGCTGAAAAATTGGTCCATTGTCATTTCCTTCTCTAACGTCCTGAATGACTGTTATATACGTTTCAGGAATTAAATACACTAGTCAGCGTTCCCAAAAAACTATTAAAAAATCTCAACCCGTACCCCTAATCAGTTGATCTCTATTTCACTTTTCACATAAATTTTGCACTGGTGCAAAGTTACCTCCACGAGTGCAAAGTAACCCCGTTTTACGGTATTTCTGCAAGATAGCTATTTTTGTTTTTGTCTGGTTAGATTAAAATAATAAATAAGAAATTAAATAAGTACCAAATACAGATCAGAGTGTAAAAAAATATGTATTAAAGTTCGACGTGTTGACTGTCGACGTGGGTATGTGAAAGCGATTAGTCAAAATCACAATAGATAGATGGGTGAATTTTGGTATATGATCTTTACGCCAAAGTTGTAGATCTGTGTCTAATTTTGAACTAAATGCGTAAACTGTCTCGATGTACGCGAACACAATAATTCCAAAACACAACAAGCAACAACAAGCGATTGATATCTGATTTTGACACCAAAGCTGTATCAAATTTTGAGCTCAGTCGGTCAACAAGAAGAGGTCCAAAATGCGTACTCGGTTCTCTTCAGAATACGAGAAAGTTAAAGACAACACCTGCATAACAAGCACTTAAGAAGAGTCAAAGCTTGGGAATTCACGAACGTTGTTGTAGGGGGCGTTCTGACCACGGGTGACGGACTAGCGAGGTCTCGCTTGCTTGAAGGAGAAAATGGAGGCATGGAAGGCTTCGAATGTCCTTTGATTTTTCTTATTACGAATAAATATCTTCAGTTTTCTCCAAATTCGAAGTGGGCCAAGGTGGCCTGGTGCTGAGGCACAGGTTTCGGATCGTCCCAATTTCGAATCCGGTCGCCATATGACCTGATGTATATGTGAGCCTGCTGCATGCTAAATCTGACGTCGAGGTTGTACAACTTCCCAATGGTATGAAGCGGCATTGAATTTTCGTAAAGGGGATACCGGTTCAGGAATCGTCTTTTTTCATCTGATCAAGGTTCAGAGTTAAAAGGTGACTTATACTGTGTATATATATTGTATGTAAAATAGCTTTTGTGTTCCTTAGGACGTTAATAGTCACTAAACTAAACCGGCTTCCACATAGAATAATATTTTGCAGTTTTTTCTTTCAGTCTCATACACTTTTATGGCCTTTCAAGTTAAAGAGCCTTATTGATTTTTTTATATATATTACGGGATTTTATTGCTCAATTTTTTAAAATATATTTTCTCCGAGAGTATATAATAATCCTAAAGCGCTTTTATTTTTTTCCATTTTAAACGATGGAAGTGATATTTTTTGTTTTGCTTTTTCCTTATTATGATCATGAAGATAAGAATTTGTAGATAGTTATTTTCGAAATTTTTTTTCGCCTCTGTTCCTTTGTACTTTTTATATTCCTATGTAAAATTAACAAACGGAGTAAAATTAATATAATTTAATTGTTAAAAAATAATTCTCTATTTAGTAAATGTCAGATGAATGGGATTCAGGAATATTGAACCCTTTACTCTATTTTTGGCAAATCAATCGAAAATTGATGAAAACTTCATTTCTCGATGCCGACGGAATTTTATTTAAATAAACATGCGACTGAATAAAAATAGAAAGAGGGATTCGAAATCTGTAGGAGAGTGATGACATGCTTGCTGAGAATCCGGGGCAGCGGGGGAGGGAAGTATGTATACGAAGAAACATATCTTTGAGTCAGAGGCAATCTATCTTAAGTAACAATTTTAATATTTTACAGAAGAGGCAGAAAATATATAGAGCGCAATATATTGCCATTGGCAGTTTAATTTTTGACAACGATTGTCCTTTGCTCTTTTCTATCTACAGCTCCGACTCTTTGCTCGTCCCAAGAATGGGTCGGGATCATGAAAATACGTTTGAAACATCAAAATGATCAAAGTTGGACGACAGTGGTGTAGCTATAGAAGAAGTGGGGGCGGTCCGCCTGGGCGGCATTTTGAAAGGAGCGGCAAAATCAGACACGTAGGAAAACAATTTTATAACTAAGAAGAGCAGCGACATTGTTCAGTTCATTGTGTCCATATATATATATATATATATATATATATATATATATATATCGTAATTAATTCATATTTTTAACCTTTTTTTCTGTAAATTGCCGGTATTCGAAAGAAAGTCTGGTGGACGTGCGATTTCGCAACCTACTTGACGAGATATAGGGTGTCAATTGGGTTATTAATTTAAGTTTTTCCCCCTTGAATTCATTTTTTCATTTTGAGGTTTATGTAACTAGCAAAGGAAGCGCGTTATACTGAAAATTCGCCCCGAGCGGCAGAAGTTGCAGATACGCCACTGACTTGACACATCTCAAGTTCAGATAATTTCGTCGTATTCTTCTCCTTATGCTAACCTCAGAGAAATTCTGGAAGAACTGACAGATCTTGCAACAAATATCAGTGGTGTGGAATATCTGACTGTGGAGATTTTAATGCACACTATCAGCGATGGGGTTATAGAGACGAAGACTTAAGAGGAAAGCAACTCCAGAAATTTATTGCAAACAAAATCTTTTCCCTTCTCAACAGCAGTAATTATCCACCTACTTTTGAGCAAAACATTGAACAAGGTTGGTCCGATTTAACTGTGGTCTCTAGCCCCCATCGGGGGGACACCGTGAGTTCGCTGAGGAGAGACTGCCGTATAAGTAAGCAGGCGCTCGTCAACCCGATGGCACAATAATGGTGGTGTGGCTCTTTGGGCCCACTTTCGAAGAAGTGTCGTACCCAGGTAAAACGGGGGGGTTGCTGCATGAGCCGCTCGTAATGGTGGCTATTATGCAGGAACCGCAGTGCCCGACTATCTGTTGCGGCGACCGGTCATTCAGTTATTTACCCGGATGCTTACGCAGGGCGGGGTGATGCTCTGTGGTCTATGGTCTCTAGCCACTTAACAACAATCTACGAATGGGAAGTACTCGAGGAAGAAACCTATACCGATCACAAATTTGTAAAAATAAGCACGAACCCCAATATTTCCTCTCTTTCATTTACAAGATTCAAAATAGCTCACGGTGGCCATGGTAAATTCGAAAATATTTTCAGATGTAAAGTACAGACTCTTCAAAACCTTATTTCCAATAGTTATAATGAAGAAAAACTTAATGAAACAATCAGAGCCATTTAGTTTGAAATACGCAAACAAGTTAATAAAATTAACCTCCCCCCGATACCAAACGTAACTTGATGGCGTAGAGATCTGTCAAATAAAGAAGTAAGAATTGAAAGCCTTAGCGAGACGTCTTCAAAAGAGTAGAGGTGAAGTTAAAATCCACTACAAACTGTTCTGTAGAGAAAAAGACCACACTTCAAAAAAGCGGTTAAAAGAGCCGAACGTGGATCTTGGAGACAGCTTTACACTCTTTACACAAACTGCTTTCTGTTAAGCATTAACAGCCTACAAACCAACCTCGGAAATCTTTCAAATAATGGGAAGCAGTGAGAAAGGAACACATACAGAATTCGGGCTACAAATATTACAAAAACTATATTCAAAAATTGCATCAAGGTCCGTACACATAAAGCTTCAAGAAACTCTTCTTAAAGAAAAAAAGTGCTCTCAACAAGAAATATCTAACATTTTCAAAAATATTCCTAACGGTAAAGCCCCTGAATATGAAGATATTGATAATATCATTGCAAAAGTACTTTATATCTCCTTTCCCAATCTGCTGTTAGAGTTCTTCAGAAAGTGTTTAGAATTTAAATAAAAATTCTCTGAAATTGGGCTTGTTATCCTCTTTCACAAGACGGTCAAAGACGAGCACAATATTAAATCTTACATACCGATATCCTTGCATCCCACAATTGGTAAATCACTAGAGAAACTTTATCTACAAAGATTTTACTTTAAATTTTAAAAATACTCCAGCATCCACTGCAGTATGGATTTAGAGAAGAGATGTCAGCTGGCACCGCATTTCTGCACGTCACATCTCTCCTAGAACAAGCCAGAAGGCAGGTTCTCTGTGTTGATTTCTTTTGACATCTCCTGTGCATTCGATAGTCTACAATACTCATATGACTGAGATAGACTTGCTTCTTTATCTCTCTTTTCGAACATAAACAAAACGCTTCTTGACACCTTAGCTAACACAAAGGTGGCGATGCAAACCGGAGAAGGGACGGTACTTTGAGAAGAGACTCAGGGATGTCCACAGGCTTCAAGTAGCGAGCCAGCACTTTGGAACACCATGGCGGACGATATTCTATAGGTACTGTGGTCTCAAAGAGTACTTTTTGCATGTGACAATTGCTGATGACTTTGCATTCATCATTACAGAGAACACCAGAGAAGGACTCAGGAAGCTCAGCAAATTTGCATTGAACAAGTTTAACCCTCTGATTCCTGAGACCATTAGAATAGAGACCTCAAAATACGGGAACGCCCGAGTTCCTCTTTCAAAGATAATGAAAATTCACTTCCACCCTCAAAAACCACAATGACAGCTGGCACTGTCCGAATTCTAAGACCCCCCCCCCCCCCTTTTTTCCTTAACCCATTTGGAGAAGTCACGATAAGGAAGAAAGCGTACGCCGCGGGAAAGCGTATTTAATCAATCACACTTAACGAAAGGGGGAGAAAATTTCACATTGGCATTCGGAAGTTTCGGACGACCGCCGTCTTTTGCTTGAAGGGACATTTCGGACCTTCCCGTATCGAAAGAGTTAAGTATTCGGTAAGCAAAAATAAACTTCATGTCTCAATTTAAATAAAAACAGTTATGTCCTCTTCAGCAAGCTTGTCAGAAGACTAACTATTTAATGGAGTGACCAATCAATGGCAGTAAAGATCAATTAAAATATCTAGGCGTTACAATAGATCATAAATTGAACTGGATACCATACGTAATAGAGTAGGGCAAAAGAGCCATGTTATGAGAGCAAGATGATTCGAAAACGCCACAAGCTACTAAAACCAGTGTTTCTCAACCTTTCAGTATTTATGAGCCAATTTTCAATCAAAATTTTCATCGCGCCCTCCACCCTCTCATACAACAATAATGCATTTTTGGTATTTTGATGCTAAAGCAATACTGCGATTTTAATTACAAACCTTACAAATTACCAAGAATAACCCTTTATAGTTCTCTGGTATAAATAGTTACCACCTACGAAAGATTTTTTCTCATGTCTCGAAACATTATTGTTAAATGATAAATAGTTTAATTGGATGCTTAACATTCCATTGAGCTAAAATAATAACCTAGATAAACATTAATTTTATAGTTTAATCGTAATTAAATTCAAAAGTGGTAAGTATGCTTACCAATGCCCGTTCACGGCTTGAGTGTTTTCATAAGGAAATCATGTTACAGCATATGTCATTAAATTTCAACTCACGGAAATTTTTCAGAAGTAAAACGAAGTCGTATTTTGTTCTTTATATCTAACACATTCTTATATTTAAATATCAGCATTTGTTACTGAATTTATCTAATTTAAATTCAACTTTCATTTTTAAAATTCAACAAAAACTGTTGATGCAGGAGGAGTTTCTATAAATTCGAGATCCTCCTGTTAATGATCTTATGCATATTTTGATTTAAATTTTGGTGTGTTCATTATTTAAATTCCCTAGTTTATGAGTTTTTAGTTTCTTTATCAGCACAAAATGTGGTTAAGATATTATTAGTAAAATTGTGTTAGGTTGCAACAGTTTTATTTTTATGCAATGTAGCGCTCCTCCTAGCCGTCCCATCAGATACAAAATGAACTTCAAAATTTAATTTAATTAATTATTTAATTTCAATTCGAATAAATTACATGGGTTTTTACTGACAAATTTACAGAAACATGTTTTAAATTACCTAAATTAAGTGGTAAATATACTTACCAGTGAACATTCTAAGATATTTTTACCCTTAATGCTCAGTGGTAAGTATGCTTACCACTTTCAGTTTCCCCTGAATGATCTCTGGTAAGTATATTTACCACCCCCTATTTCATAAATTATTTGTTAAAACAGCAAACGTGTGATGTTTTTGTATTTACAACATCAGTTTAACATAATATAACCCCCAAAAAAATTATTTCGAGATGCCCCGGAGTTATGTCCTATAAAGGGATAAGTAAATGTATAATATTTGGCCACACCGATCCGCTGCATTGACAAGAGCAAACAAGGGCATTTCGTATACTATTACCATTTTCATTATCCTACCTTTGCAAAACTGAATTTTCTGCGGTGGTTGCTTTGAAGACAAAGTATAAATCTCAGCCAAATATAGAAAAAGAACTCAGAGTGTCCATTTCTAATATTAAACTTTCCTTTGTACAACTTTGCTCTGCAAGACAGGCCCAAGGGAGTCACTAATAATTATTAAACTCGTTTTTAATTTAGTATTCATAAATTCATTATTAAATACATTGTGCAGTACTAATGCAATCCTATTTATAAATGTATTATATCAGTGTAAACGTGTATTTCACTTTTTTATGTCAGAATGTTATTTGTTTGACTTTCTTTTCAGTAAATTATTTAATTCTTTAATGATATTTTCTTTCCGATATGCTCGACCCCCCATTGAGTGTCATCACGCCCCCTTGGGGGTCTCGCCCACAGGTTGAGAATCGCTGAAACGAAATTTAGATATGTGGTCTTTGTATCAAAATTGTAGTTACATATCCAATTGAAAAGAAAGAGGTGCCATGCTCCGAAGCTAAACACAAAAGGCGCCATTTTGTGCAAGCATACGAGAGAGCCGAGGGAGGAACGCTCCAGCTAGGTATCTATTCCGGTTTTTGCCTGGTCGATTAAAATAATAAATTTGAACTTAAATAAATTAATAAATGTAGATGAGAGAGTATAAAAAGGTGTATTTAAGTTCAAAGGGTTGACTGCTTGTCGGCCTGTGTGTGAGGACGCGATGAGTCCAAATTGAAAGAAGCTGAATGAGTGGATTTTTGTATATGAAATGTTCGCCAAAATCCTAGAACTGAGTCTAATTTTGGTCTAAATGCATAGACTGTGTGTTTACGACTGAACACGACAACTCTAAAACTCAACAAGGAAAATAATGTGATTGGTCTGTGAATTTGATCACAGAATTGTACAACTGTGTGAAATTTTCGATCCACTCGGTCAACGGGAAGAAGGCCAAGATGCATGCTCAACTCACTTCAATATACGAGGAGATTAAACGGAAAACGCGCAATATTTTGAAAGCATAAAGGAAGATGTAGGTAAGGATCTTCTGCTGTCTTCTGTGCTAAACCCAAAATTTCTCAACAGGTTTCAAAAATAAGTAATTATCATTATTTATTTGAAAAACGGTAAGAATTATAAATTTATAATAATTCAACTTCCAGCGGGCGCACTAAAAATTTTTATAGGAGCGGGCGCGTGTCGTACTTCTTAACACAATAAGTGTCTTCATTTTTACCCTTGCAGTTGTAAATTACTTCATTACAGTAATAAGAGACATATCAGAAAAGCAAATCCTTTCATCCAGAGTGAAAATTAGTTTTTGCATTATTTGCAAAATCTAAAATTATACTGAAATCAGAGAAAGCAATGAGATTTAGCACTATTATTTTCTGAAAAAGATATTAAGCAATATATAATTAAAAATAGTATAAGGCCAACTAAGATTGTACAACAAAAACTTTCTTCTTAGTTTCTTATCATTATCCTTGAATTCGAAACATTGAACTCTTGCCAGAGAGTGACGCTTACAAGCATATTATATATTGTACCTACTGCATTTCATGGATTTTGATGATAGGTTTATTTCTTTCAAGCACAAACCATAATCTCTTTTTCTCAGTGCTCACTTGCTTTTTTCAGGTTGTGATGAATAATTTAGATTTAAAGACATGGTAATGTCATATAGCGATTATAAGATTTTTTGGGCTCGAGTAGACTGAGGTATTTTAAGAAAATTCTTCGGCTCGGTGGATTATTGGCAGGTTTATTACATAATAAATATTTTTGACACTGTGAAATGAAATATTAAATCGCTGTAATGCGCACTGGATATATAATTATCAAACTGAAACGTTTTTCGAATTACACGAGCGGGCGCGCGTCGTATTTTTTACGACAGAAGCATAAAATAGTATGAAATCACCTTGAAACTCGGACAAACCCATTTAATCCTGAAGAGAAGGGTCACATGAAGGAATAGCAATGACTTTCAGACAGTTTTGACTCTGAATGCGAGAACAGGACATGCAAAATCCCGTTTGTCGTAAAATTTTCGCAGGTGCGCCCGCTGGAAGATTAAATATATTTCATATTTAATATATATATATTCACATTCATTATCATATTCTTCGAACAGTAATATTGAATTTTATAAAAGTTGAATATACTGAATACACATTTATGCTAATAAATTAAATACATAATTTAAATTGCATTTCGATGATAACTGTTCGAAGATTCAGGTTTAATAAATTTCAGTTTGTGCATGGACCCTTACCATTTAGATTCTCTTAGAATGTATCGACATTCACCTAGCTGCAGTACCGATATCTTTCTGAATATTAACCAATTTTTGGAATGAACTGGAATTTTTATATAAGTTGCTCTATATATCTAGCTCTGAAATTATAAAAGAAAATTACGCTACCTTTCGCGCATGCACAGAAAAAGATAATTTAATACAAGTATTCAAATTTTCTCTATGATTCAAATTATTTAATTCAAATTTTAATAAAATGCTTCTTTGACATATTGTCAAATAATATAATAAAACTCTGCATATTATAGGCAAAAAAATATGCGGAAAAAATTTATTTTTAAAGTCTTTTTTTATGAAAAAAACCTTTATATCTCGTAGAATATTCGTGCTGTTTTTGCGAAAATACATGCAAATATTATGGACATGAAACAAAACCATTAATGAAAGTTTGAACTCATTCTGTGAAAACGGGGTGTGAAAAAATACTTTTCGAATTCATCAATTTGTGGACGGTCCCCTAAATGTCCTAGTGATCAAATCTTCACTGTAAAATGCGAGTTGTGACGATTATATGTCCCACGATTCTCCGCAACTGATTGCTAACCATTGCATTCCTATTAAGTCCAATTTTTCCGAAATCTTAAATCTATTGTATTTCATATTGTCGCAACGCGCGTCCGAGTAAGTTTTGTAACGAAAACATTTAAAAGTATTGCAGCAAATTATACGTAAAAACATGTTGAAAATAATTATTACAATTAAAGGAATACAAATCTTCTTTTTTATTCCTCTAATTGCAATCACTGAAAAGCTAATATTTTTGCTTTTAAAAGTGGCGTAAAATTTTCTTTGTGATAACATAATCCGATGTTATTGAAGGAAAATGTTAAAATTTTGATTAATTATTAAATAATAACGTAACAAAAATTTTGAAAGATTACCATCTGTCCATCCAAGCGCATGCGCACACAAAAATTCAATAACGCAGCAAGCTAAATGGATGGAATTTGGGATATCGTTATATTTCTCAAAATGTAAATCTGAAGCAAAATTCTGACCAAACCCGTCAAAAGGTTGACTGTCTTTTCGTATATATGGAAACACAGTCATTCATAAACGTCACAAGTTACATTAACGAAATTTGTTATTTGTTCTTGACAGCAAGATAGTACATAAATATCAGAAATTTCGACGCAGTGGTTCAGGAGAAAGAGGTGTCATACTACGAAGCTTAATATAAAAATCACCATATTGCGTAAGTATATGAGAGTGTCGAAGGACCGTTACTTCCACTAGTTAGCTGTTTCTGTTGTTGCCTGGATTGAATAAAATAATAAATGTGAACGTAAATAAAGTACCAAATGCAGATCAGATTATAAAGATGTATTTCAGCTCCACAGGTTGACACTCTGTCACTTGAACGCAATGAGTCAAATCGCACACAACAACAATATACAATCGACGCTCGTTATAACGACCCTCTGCGTCCCACAGCAAAAGGTCTTTATAACGAGTGGTCGCTATAGTGGGTATAATTAAAAACTGTACACATGCACGCTCAGCAGTTCCATATAAATAGGCGATTTTTTAAAGAGATTCCAACGAAATACTCAACTTATTTTTTATCATTGGTATTAAAAATAAAATTTTATCAATTAAAAATATATTTCTAAAACAGATTTCAAAGTAGAAAATAAAGTGTGTTCTACTTTAGTGTAAAGATACTTGTTCTTTTTGGAAAAATACCGGGAAGAGTGTTCGCTGAATTCGGACGTTGTAATGGGATTAGACGACACTGTACGGTCGTTATTCCGGAAGTAAAATAACGTAGTGCATTGGGGATTTTATCACTGGTCATTATAATGGAATGATCTTTATAACGTGTGGTCTTTATAACGAGCATCGACTGTCATTTGCAAGTAATCGTTGCAATCACATCACAATCGATTCAAATTAGGCATTTTTCGTGCTTGCCAAGGACAGTTTATAGATTTCTTATCGGATTCTGAATAGCTATTACAACCTGCAGCGCCACCTGTCGGCAACATTTATAACTAATTTTGAAACTTTTGTATCAGATTTTTACGGCTTTCAGACTAAGCATATCACTGGTTTCGTTCTTCTATCGATCTCCGTTGCCGAGTTATTTAATTTTAAAATGAGGGAGTCCTTTGTTGGACACCCTGTAGATATGGAACATCTTTTTATTATTCAGAAGAAACAAAAAAAATTGCTTATCTGACAAAAAAAAAACCGGCGTAGAGGAGAAGAAAGAAAAAGATATTAATGAAAAAAAGTACAAATCAAAAAATTTACACTTAAAAGCTTACTTATACTCATTCGGACGCTACAAACTCCTATATACATATTTATACAAAACAGATGGAAAGGCATGGGAATAAATGCCAAGATGCCCATAAATAATGTGTTTTGACTCAAAACGTCTTTCCGCTCGTTACAGAGATAGACAAAATAACGTCAGATTTGAATCGCTAATAACTTCGACACTAATGCTGCGAAAGGAATGGTTGACCCCACAACGAATAGATCATATCTGAAAGAGTTTGTCGCATAGTATTTGCTTTGCCTGTGATATCATCGTACCAGTGTAGGCGCATGCGCGTGATTGTTGTGAATTATCTTTTTGTAAGGTTATAAATAAGTGGAGCGTGGAAACGCGTTTTTGGAGGTTGATTCTGGTGTTATTTTAAAGAGCTTGAGGAGTATTACTGGGACCCAAAGAGAGACAATTAAAATAGTTATCAGAATATAAGTAAAAATCGGTATTAAAATGAAAATTTCAAACTCCGCATGTTTTTTGATTATAACATGCAGAGTTAGGTAGATTCCTTATAGGAAATGTACCTATTACAATGGTTCTCATGACACAACTTCCGGAAAATCTCAGCAGATCTTCACCGATCATGACCCCTAAAACCCAAAATCATTCTTTGTTAAAAGGTTTATAAATATATATATATATATATATATATATATATATATATATAACGTTATTCCGTTATGTAAGTGTAGAGGCAGTCGAAGTAGATTGCAGTCGTTAAAGTCCAAAATATTTTATTACATTTCGAAAATAGGCAAAATTAAATTAGTTATAGAGTACTCAGTAATAGATTAAACTTTAAAAGATTATGGGAATATTAAATCCATGTCCAGGAGTAATAAATTACGACTAAAACGGCGTGACTTGCTTAGAGCGTTACAGGATTACGAAAGAGGAAATTACGCAGACGCGGAGAGCTTTAAATAATACCAAAAAGGGAAAAGTACCGAAGTTGAGGCTCTAGAAATAGTGCGACTGTTGCGAGTCTAGTTAGAGCAGAAGAGTTTTTTAACATAGCATTGAAGTAGAAATAATTCGTTCGTAATTAAAAAATAAGTTAAAAAAAGATTTATTTTAAAGATGGGAAAATTTCTTAGTCATTACATATATATATATATATATATATATATAACGCATTTTTCCATGTTATCTTGTAAACACGATAACTGGAGAAATTTTGAAATTTTGATTTAAATTTAAACAGCATGATTATGTTGTAAGGATAGTGAAAATCTCGGTCGAGTTCGTAGATAGGCTAAGCAGCTCAAAAGGGGTGGAAATGGTGGGGAATTGAAAATTTCATTTTCCCATAATTCCCTTACGATTGAAGATAGAAAGAAAATTCAAATCAGACGAATTATTGCCTCAGAAGAACAAACAACTTTTGTATTGAAACTTTTTTGATAGCTACAATTGCTTAGAAGTTAGTTCTAAGATAAAAAGGCATATTCAATCCCCTCCCCCAACTTATCATTTCCCCATAGCTCTGTTACGACTAAAGATAGGAAAAAAATTCAATTAGGCGAATTATCACCTTATCATAACGAACAACTTTTAAATTAAATGTTTTTTGACAGCAAGAATTACTTAGAAGTTATGAGCTCCCATCAGCCGCATTCACTTCCACTTTTTATACGATAAAGAAACTGATATACCTGGCTTTGCTCCGGATTAAAATGCTTTCATGTTTAATATTTTTAATGTAAAAACTACTATTATATAAAAATTATAATACGCAAATTCCTTTTTTGATCTAAAACGTTTTTAATTAAAATGAGAATATCAATTGAACCAGACGATTTTTAAAAACAGCCGTTTTCTTCATAAATTATTATTTGTCATATAGGTACTTCATATTTTGCTAATAATTACTAAAGTAAAAGAAAGGTTTTATTGAATATTTTTAAACAATTAAATTAACTAGTTAATTATTCATTAATTTAAAACATGAAAATAAATCAAATCAATATTTGGTCCTGATATAAATTGTTAATCGTCTACTTTTAAAATTTCCTTTTAGCATTTTTAAAGAATTCTAAAATTCTGGCAACAGTTCTTCGTATTATTCTTGTTCTTCAACAATAAAGAATATTGATACGAATTCAGCATAAAATTAATTTTGAAAAAATATTAAAATGAGAGAAACAAATTTATAGAAGTGAAATCTTTGTCACTGAAAAACTACTTTTTAGAAATTTAATATGGTGTAAAAAAAGTTTCGTGAAATATCATGGAAAAACGACTTGCTTAATTTTTAATTAACTGAAATTTTAAGAAACTTTTAGCTTTGAGAAGTTGAATGTGACCTTTCTCTTGTCTTAAATAAAAAGAGTGCAAAATTTGGTTGTCAAAGTCAAAAGCTACTCTAAATAAAACACAAGAAAGGCACAGTTCGGGTCCGCGCCGTAGTTTTTCGTGAAAACGTCGGGATAAAATCATAAAACAAGTATTTCATATCAATATGTAATTTAATTATCAATCTCTTTAATGCAATTTTGATACAGAGTAGTATAATGATTACATGACTTTTTGCATTTATTGTATTGTGCGAATAAACAAAATAAAAAACGAGGAAAAGGCACTTCCTTAAATTTAAGACAATCTGATTTCGACTTGTCTCGTTCCTGATGTATCACATGTGATACATGCCCCCTAGCCCCCTAAATTGTATGAAAAAATTTAAATGTCACTTTTCTACTTCAAAGTGTTCAAAATGGTTACTTAAGTAACTTTTTTGAAGTATAAGACTTTTATTTTTGCCTCGGATCGGAGGAGGTTATTACCGCGCAATATTTCCTGTAGTTTCCATGTATTTCCCAAAATAATTTTAAGTATATTTTGCAGCAATACTTTTTATGCTTTTAGTTATCTCATTAATATATATATTTTTTGCATACTTTACTGTTGACATGAAACTACGGGTAGTTTTAAATATTAATAAAAAGATAAACGAATGAAACATAGAATTTTATAATACAGCAATTTTTCTGACTTGAGGTTTGAATCTGTTTCAAATTTGTCGACAAATATCTTCCTCTTATCAAAATTTCTTCAGAGACCAAAGTCCCCGTTCTTTATGTTACAATTGGTGGCATGGCGACGATTCTTCTTATTAAAATTTCTTCAGAGACCAAAGTCTCCCTTCTTTGTGTTACAATTGGTGGCATGGCGGCGATTCTTCTTATTAAAATTTCTTCAGAGACCAAAGTCTCCGTTCTTTATGTTACAATTGGTGGCATGGCGACGATTCTTCTTATTAAAATTTCTTCAGAGACCAAAGTCTCCCTTCTTTGTGTTACAATTGGTGGCATGGCGGCGATTCTTCTTATTAAAATTTCTTCAAGACCAAAAGTCTCCCTTCTTTGTGTTACAATTGGTGGCATGGCGTGATTCTTCTTATTAAAATTTCTTGAGACCAAAGTCTCCGTTCTTTATGTTACAATTGGTGGCATGGCGAGTGATTCTTCTTATTAAAATTTCTTCAGAGACCAAAGTCTCCGTTCTTTTTATGTTACAATTGGTGGCATGGCGGCGATTCCTCTTATTAAAATTACTTAGAGACCAAAGTCTCCGTTCTTTATATTACAATTGGTAGCATGGCGGCGATTCTTCTTATTAAAATTTCTTCAAGACCAAAGTCTCCGTTCTTTATGTACAATTGGTGGCATGGAGGCGATTCTCTTTTAAAATTTCTTCAGAGACCAAAGTCTCCGTTCTTTATTTACAATGGTAGCATGGCGACGATTCTTCTTATTAAAATTTCTTCAGAGACCAAAGTCTCCGTTCTTTTTATATTACAATTGGGTGGCAGGGCGATTCCTCTTATTAAAATTACTTCAGAGACAAGTCCCTTTCTTTATTTACAATTGGGTGGCATGCCGATTCTCTTATTAAAATTTCTTCAGGACCAAAGTCTCCCTTCTTTATGTTACAATTGGTGGCATGGTGGCGATTCCTCTTATTAAAATTTCTAGAGACCAAAGTCCCCTTTCTTTATGTTACAATTGCTAGTTTGGCAGAAACATTTCTATCTTAGATCAGGAAATATAAATTGCATAGCTCGAATATTTATGTGGTAATAAGAATGTATCTTTATTTTAAAGGTTTGCCTCTTTTTCTTATCGTGTCTTTATTAACGGTTGAAAGAATCCATCTACAATTTATAAGACCATACTAAAACTAAGCAGCTGTTTGTTTTCTGCTGCTTTTGCTTCATGCTGTTGGGAATCATGCATTGTTTTGATTTCCACGCAAACTTAAATGTGCTTGGGTGTTTTAATTTTTTCCAACATTCCATGTTAAATTCGATTTCAGCTTATTTGCCCCACTTCTGATATTCAAGAGTGTATTAAAATGAGTTGAAACAAGTTTTTGGATGCTTCATTAAAATTATAGAAAAATCGTGCTCATGCATGATAATTTTTGTCATTTTTCAAATAAATATTGTTAATTACATATCTTTTTAATCTTTTCAGAGATTTTAACCGTAAAAATGCTAACAGCTGGAGTGTTTTCTCACTTCGATCTTTTCTTATATTTACACTATAAGTGGCGTTTTGTGTTTAATTTCTTCATATAGTGAGAAAAGTCGATTATGCATTTTGGACCTCTTCCCGTTCACTGACTGGATCCCATATTTGATGCAGACCTACAACTTTGGGGTCAGAAGAAATCACATTTCCTTGCTCGTTTTGTTTCAGAGCTATCGTGCACACGCAAACACAGACAGTCAGCACATTTACTCCAAAACTAGACACATATGTCGAATTTTGGCGTAAAGAACGAATTTTTTTAAAATCAAAATCCATCCACAGCTTCGAGGGATTTTGAAATATCGCGTTCACGTACACACGTCGTCATTCACCCTTTCGAACTAAAATAACCCTTTTCTATACTTTCTTTGGTGCTTTATTTTATCTCGCATTCATTATTTTATACAATCCATAAAAAAAAACAGAAACAGCTAACTAGTGGAAGTAATGCTCCTCCCAATCTTTCGTATAGTTTCGCAATATGATTCTTTCTAGGCTTCCTAACGCACCTCTTTCTATTTAACGATTTTCTAACAACATAGAAGAAATTTCGATGCCAAATTTGACACAACAAATCTCATTTATTTACCTTGTGCCGTTTTTTCATTATGCATATACATGCAATCACATATACACGATGAGACAGTCAACCGTTTGACGGATTTCGTCAGAAATTTGATTCAGATCTACAAGATTAGCAATAAAACTATACAGGGTGCCCACTAAAGTCCCTTACCACCCTATTAACTACCGAATGGCTGTAACTATTTTCATAAGAGTGGTGTCTAGCCATGGTAAAGCGACTATGCGCTACTGGATGAAACCACTTACAACGCCACCTGGTGGAAAACGGTGGACTTAGCGTTATTATCTCTAAAACGGTATGAGATAGAGGGAAAAGTGAATTAAAAAGGTAGAGAGCATCATCGATTTAGTACAAAAAGACATATTATGGTCATGAATGCTGAAAACAGAACGCTTAAAATGCACTTTTGTTTGTTCGGATTTTCCTCCACGTTCACCTGATATGACTCCAATGGACTTTTTCCTGTAGGGATACCTCAAACAGCAGATGTATGCGACCCCTCCGCCAGCATTGCAGGACCTTTAACGACGCATTACGGATGCTTGTGCCAACGTGATGCCCGCTATGCTACACCGTGTGCAACGTGAAGTTCAAGCAAGGGTCCAAATGCGCATTGTAGCTGACAGAGAAAAGTTTGAACATCGACAATAAAGATATCGTATAGTAACTAGTTTTTTTTTCTTTCTAAGAATGTTGTGTCGCGTGTCAGTGTAGGAAATAGCGAACAAACAAATACATGTTTTAAGCGTTCTGTTCTAAGCATTTACGTCCACAAGGTGTCTTTTTGTACTAAATTGGTGATTCTCTACAACTTTGTAATTCACTTTTCTTCTCTATCTTGTACCGTTTTAGAGATAATAACGCTAACTCCGCCGTCTTCCACTAGGTGGCGCTGTAAGTGGTTCCATTCAGTAGCGCATAGTCGTTTTACCATACCTAGACGCCACTCTTACGAAGATAGCTGCAGCCATTCGGTAGTTAAAAGGGTGATAAGGGACTTCAGCGGGCACCCTGTATACAAAATTCCACGTATCTAACTCACTGCGTTTTTGAGCTTTGGTGTTTACATTCATGCGGACGGGCAGAGTGAAATAATTTTCGTTCATGAATACAATTTTGATATTAAGACCAGGAAATAAATTTCATTCTTCCAGATGGTCGCGTTTTTACTTTCTCGTGATTATAGACAGAGAAAGTATTACAGTTGTCAAAACATTCCACTTCGAGACTTCGATGAATCTCCACGTTTTTCATCTCCCTGTAAACACGAAACACATTTTTGCAATTATGTCTGTCAGTCTGCCTCTAAAATACTTTTAACTAGGCGGATGAAAGTCGATATGCGGTCTTTACTCCTAATTTGTAGATCCCTATCAAATTTTGGAAGAAATTTGTCTCCAGGAAGTCGCTCTGTCTGGCCGCGTGCACGCAAACTCAAGATCTTAAATAGGTACATGCATTAAATTTTGTGCACAGTTTTATCATGAAAAGTGTCGACTAAATCCGTCAAAGGTTGTCCGTCTCCCGGTCTGTATATTCGCATGTATTAGAACACAAAAACGCGAAACGCAAAGACTTAGATAAATGAAATTTGGTTCGTGGTCTTCTAACCACAATGGTAGGAATGCGTCAAATTGGTTTCAATCGGACTAAAACAAGGAGTCCAAAATGCATTCTCAGTTTTCTTCATCGAAATACGAAGCACAAACGCGCCATACTGTGACCTTATATGCGAAGATCGGAAAAGTGGCGACGGGGGTCCCTTTATTATAGAGTATACCAGGAAATCTAGGGAGACCACTCCGCTGGTTGAGTTATCGTGATCGTAGACCCAGCAGACGGAGATAATTACAAAAATGGTGTTTTCGGACTCCGGCAGGACTGAAACCTGATGATTCATCAAAATCTTAAAGTCGGTTGCTCCTTCGGTATTGTGGAACTTGCGCACAGCCTCATTAGCGCATTTATCTCAATTTACATTTATTTTTTGTCGTTTCTAAAATTTTAATACTATTGCTCACACTTAAAAATTTATATGAAAACAAAGGAGAGGGTGGAAAAGCAGACACACCGAACAGAATCAAATTAAGGAATAAAATTTAAAAAATGTTCCTCGGATTTCTCGGTAGAGGTAAAGATAATTATCAATTTTCCCTTGGGAAAGTGATGATTATCCCATAGAAAAGAACCCTCACCCATCAATCACTCTCTTATCAGAACGATAAGTATGCATTCTCCATTGCCCCTCTAGTTGTTCGCCAAGTTTTCCTGCCAAAGGTAATTAAGATCCAGTAAACCTACAATGTGTGCGGAAATTCCACTAGTTCATGATGTGCGCAAATGCGCCTGTGCGCATTGGACACCAGCTATCATTCTTATTCATCCCGTTTTAACTTTCTCGCATAGAAAGAACTATGATCGTGAAAGAAAAGCTTTCAATAGTGTGTTTATTTCAAACCCACAAATGTAACTTGTATCGTATTCTGTGAACCACTTCTCGTCATCTCCTTTCGGGTTTCGTTCAGGATGGTGGCCCGAGGCGTTAGGGATGTGTAGATGCTAAATATATTGCAGAAAAGTCCGAGAACGGGTGTTCCATACAGGACAAGCAAGCGTTTCGAAACCTTCAAACCAAGCAGTATATTCAGCTCACATAATTCTTTCGGATACATCTGATCTCCTCCCCCTTATACACCTTGCACCCATACACGCACTCATCCACACAATTAGAATCTCTCTACTATTTTTATATGGAATTCCGCTGGCGTCGGGAATTGAAGTTATCAAATTTTGGTTACTTTACCAAAACTAGACTGAAGGATTCAAAATTCTAGAATAGCATACATCCAATATTTAATAATTGAGGAATTTTTAGAAGAAAACGGTTACATATAATCTCTAAATAATGTTTCATAGGAAATAGAAATTACATAGAAACAGGGGAAAAAAAGAAAGTTGAATATAATTATCTACAATTCTTGATCTTCATGATGAGAATAAGCAATAATAAATTGCACTTTCACAGCCTAAAACGATTAAATTTAAAAGCGGTTTATGTTTTTTTATTATTTTCTTTCGAAGACTAATTTTTAAAAAAAAATTGAACAATGAAAATAATTTTGAAATTTTAAAACATTTTTTTGGTTAGGAATAACTCAACGCCAAAGGGATATTTTTGATTTTTTGAAGATATACATGCCCATAAAAATATAAAGTTATTAATTAATGATAAAAATATTTTTAAATACTCTGTAGAAGAAAAAAATGTGACAAACATGACTGGATTGTTTGAAATCATATTCCACGTTATTCCCATATTTAGTTTTCTCTTACTTTGTTTTTATGCAGTTCATATAAAAATAAATATGTCCCAGAAAATTTTCAGAATATTTAAATACAGAATTCTTGTCATGATTTAATTTCTTTGGCCATAAAAATCTCTGCTCTGGATGTCCTAACAAAAAACAGCTTCAAGGGGAAGACGCGACGTTATATCGCGAAGTATAAATTCGATAACTCGAAAATTTAAGTGGTAAAATCAATGTATCTTTATTTTAAAGTTTTCTCCCTTTCCTGTGAGATTTCTTAATTAATCGTCGAAGGAATTCTTCTTCAATTTATTAGATCACGTTAGGCTTCTGCTGGTAGTCTCATAATTTTCACAGTTGCAAATAAAATTAAATGCGTTTAGGTATTTAAATTTTTTCCAATAATCTGTGCTAAACTGGATTGGATTTACGTTTGAACAAATTCCAATGTCAGGCACTATGCCAAAATTAGGTGAAAAGAATTTTTTTTTTTTTTTGAAAAAATTGAAAAAATCATGTTCATGTAAGATGATATTTACAATTTTCCAAATAGTGTTTAACAACACAAGTTTGAATCTTTTCAGAAATTTTATCCCTGGAATAGAAAACATCTAGAGTGTCCTCACACCGATATTCTTACGGACTGAGGCAGGTCTGAAACGTCGATATTCATTAAAATCTCGAGGTCGATTTCCAAAAATGGTTTTTACGGACTGAGGCAGGTCTGAAACGTCAATATTAAGTAAAATCTATACTATCACCCGACGGATTTCGATTTTTTTTTAATTTAAAGGTTATGACGTCTAAATATCTCATCTTGGGCCGCCTACCCCCACCCCCATTTTTGAAAGAAAAAGAAAAAACACTTCTCCACCATACATTCTCTATATGTTTTTTCGATTTCGTTCGAAAAAGGGAGGTGGGGAGGGGGCAGGCGACTGTTGATGACATATCTAGACGTCATAAGCTTTCATGTCAAATCCGTAGGGTGGTTGCTTTTGACGAACTGTCCAAAGGTTTTCCCCCATAGAGAATGTACAGTAGGAAAGAGTTTTTTCGATTTCGTTCGGAAATGGGTGGGTGGGGTCAGGTGATCCCTGATGACATATTTAGACGTCATAAGTTTTTATATAAAATAAAAATTATCGAAATCGGTTTGGTGGTTGGGGCTGGAGAATTTCTACAAGGTTTATCCATAGACAATGTACAGAGGGGAAGTGGTTTTTCGATTTCGTTCGAAAATGGAAGGGGGGGGGCGACGACGGGCATTGATGACATATCTAGACGTCATAACATTTCAAATGAAAAGCTGGCGAACTGTCTGAAGATTTTACCATATTATTTTAAATATATAGATCCCAACAGTTCCATCACAATGGCGTGTCAAAAATATTGTAAAACACCTATTTTAGGTTATTGGAACTGTTTAGTTGGGGCTATATCATTCTGTATTTATGGATCTGAAGACTTTTATGCCAAAATTCTTGAAAAATTTACACAAAACTTTACAACTAGATGAGGTTTATTGAAAGATTCTACAATTTTAAAGGAATCTTTTGTCTACAAAGAATATGAAATCTAGTATGTATTTATGGTCTGTTCCACTGATCTGCAGTATTTAAAACTGCATGCAACTGTTCCATGCAGTATTTAAAACTGAAAAAAGTAGTGGCTGAGAGCTTCGAAGCAGCGAGGTGGCAGGGTTAGTGCTGAGTAAAGTGGGTGTTGGTCGCGAACCCGCCCGGAGGCTGGCTAGAGCGGCCAGTCATGTTTAAAAAAAACATACAGGTTTTTTAAATATGCTTAAGCATTAGCACTTTACAGAATTAGTATTCGTATTAGGAAGAAACAATTTTTTTATTTTGAATTTTAAAGTTACATAAAAATGGTTTTAGTGTGATAATATTTTCAAATTTATTTAGGGAAAACGTTAAAATTTCAAATAATTTTCAGTTAATTAAAAATTTAATAAAAATTATGACTAAGGCTCACCAACAAATATATACTCAAAATTTTAATTAAATTTTCATAAAAAAATGAATGAAAATATTAACATTTTTCCTGAATAACTTTGGAGTGCATTATTGCACGAGAACAATTTTTAAGCCACTTTAAAATTCAAAAAAAAAATTTTTTTACTGATACCAGCTTCATTTCCATGCAATTTTTACTTTAATTGTAGCAATTTCTTCAAAAAGATTTTTAAATATATTTTAGTACAATACTTTTCATTCTTTAGTTACAGCAATTATTCACATGCACATTGCGATGATATTAATTACGGTTTTTGTGCACCCGTTTTCGTTGCCATA
>BGPR01007287.1:0-72440 GCA_013235015.1 Araneus ventricosus | reverse complement strand
TCTGTAAAATGTTATGTTTAACACGCATGAGTTGCTGAGAGTACTGAGAGTATGGATTTTACTGAAAGAAATGCAAACAACAGTTTCTGTTTGAACATCCCGAAGAAAATATCCAAAAGAACTTTGAGAAAAGTGAACTATAAAAGAATTTTTTGAATGCAATGCAAACTCCAATATACAATGCTGAACCTTTTTATTTATTAATTCATTGACAGAGGCGCGACAGTTTGGGTTTCTTTCCACCTGCTGCTTCTGTTAGTGGTTCTTACATTTATCGAGTGGTTTAAAATTGAAGTATAACGTGGTATTTTTTTAAATTCATATGAATTTCTGCAGCATTTTATCCCAGTATACAGTTTAACTTTAGTATAGCTATGTCCCACGTATATAGTTCAGCTTTAGTATAGCTTAGTATAGCTATGTTATATTAGATTGACACCTCTATTGGTGTCAGTCTAATCTAACTTCACTTTCTCTTTCATAGGATACCACATGATTAGTCAATTTACTTTTCGTAGCTTTATATCTCCTTGGTACTCAGTGCTCAATCTACTAACATCCGTCAAGTCAATCTGTCTTCTCCAGACCTATGCTAACCTCAAAAACTATAGAACTGAATTCCACAAGTACAATAATCTTTTCATTTTTTATTATAATAAGGGTACATTTTATAAAGAAAATTTATAGCCCTTCATCTTTGATACTTGAAACTTGGCTCTGTATTTATTAGAAAAGGTGCAATTTTAAGTGATAAAGTGAATTTATATACACATTTCACATAGAAAAAAATCCATACCATATGGAATTTTCTCTGACAAAATTACCTAATTTGGGGGGTCGGTTTTTATTTATTATAATGCATTTTTCATATTATTTTGTTTGATATTATTTCTATGTTTGAAACTGTTTCAGAAAATCAGTCTCATGCATAGAAATTCAGATTTTAAAATAAGGGTTATTCAAATTGAGTCAAATTTGACGGATGAATTTTTGATATGAATAATATTTATAAGTCCAAAGGCAACAAATTGTAAACTACTTTTAAATAATTTATTTCTTTTAAATTTCAAAAAATATGCTCTGTTTTTCAGTTGTATTTCTCTTTAGTATATGTTTCTACAAACGCTGCGTCATTATTCTTCTGCTTAAAATGCCACAAAAGATATCATTTTATACGTTAAATAGAACATTTTTCATTTTTCCACTTATATCATATTTCGCATAAGAACGCAATTAATAAAATGAAGGCTTTGTCAAATTTTATACTTTTAATTGACCTTTGAAAGGAAATTTTATGAACATTTTGTCCTTTACACTATGCACTGCATGTATCTTTGATATTTTTTCTGGAAACTGGTGAAAAAATAGTACTTTTTAATTTTATTTCTTAACCTGAATAATTTCAGAAGCAAGCGACTTAGTAATTCCTTTTAAAGATAAAAAATTTCAGCACTGTAACATTAAACAAGAATAAAAATAGAGAGTAAGAAAAAGATTAAGATTTTGTTACTCGAATAATTATTCTCGTTACGTTTAAAGCTAAAAGCTGCTACATAAGCTCTTTCTATTCATAATTCTAAATAAATTTTTAAACTGTCTTGTAATATAAGTGACATTTATGCTGATAATTTTTCGTCTTGTCTTTTAAAGAGTCTTTTTGAAATAATTAGAAACTTTTCCGCTTTTCTTATTTGGCGTTTTTTCCTTCTAGCTAAATCTCTTTGCGAAGAGTAGTCGAATTACTAGAAGAAAAAATATTTAATTGTTTTTAAAGATTTTTTAAAAACTATTTTAACCTGAAATCACTTCTTATCGGACAATATTTTCTTGCTTGTTTTTTACATGCTCGAAAATTATAAAATTCCTTAAAAAGCCATATATTTATATATTGCGTTTTAGTTTATTTTTTAGGCTCTTTTCTATTTCTTAGTCTTAATATATCGAGTTATTAAGTGTCCGGGCATATGGTTATGCTGGAGAGGAAAATAAAAAAATATTTTATTCTATCTCTCACTGATTTATGAAATGGCCTTACCTTTTTAGCATGCGGTATAAAAAGGCCAATAAATCTGCTTGATATAACAATGTTTCGGAAATTTAAAAATAAGTAATGTTTAATGGTAATTCATTTATGGTCATAAGGCTCAGAGTCAACCTGCGCTCTAAAACCTTAAGATTGAATCGGCTCTCCTGGGCATTGAATCAATTTAATGAATGGTCATAAAGCTAACTTTTCTGAAATTTTTATAATTTTCTAAGTATAATATTGTAAGATATAATTCAAAGGTAAAACGCCTTTATTCCGAGATGTACTTAAATACGAAACTCATCCACCAAAATTTAACAATTCATAGATTTACTTCAATTTACTTTACTTTGATTACTCACCGTCACCAAATGACAGAAGGATGTTTTCTCATAAAATAATCCTGTTCAGCTAATTACTTTACACCTTTTTTATTGGGGGCGGGGGGATGAATATCTGTAGTTCTGACTTCACATCATAGAATTTTAAATAATTAATACTGAAATATCTCTTGTGTTACACATGTGTATTTAAGTAATTTTGAAAATAATATTTCATTTATGTTTTAACAGAATGTACTTCTTCTAATGTTGGATTTGTTTTTACCGATTTGTTTATCTGTTTGCATGTCATTGCTCCTTTTTTCAATTTCTGCAAGCAGTCTAAAGTCTCGCGTACCACTAGATCTGTACATAAGCTTCTTTCCTGTTAATAAAATATTGTGTTCAATAAATTGGTTATTCATCACAACAGTAATAACCAGTTGTTCACCTAAATATTTTATTAATAGGCCAGAAATTAACTGAAATTTTAATTGGTTAGAATTAGGAAAACATAACGTATGGTTTCCCTTCGACAAAATAGATTATGCTGAAGAACCAATAAGTACAATTCCCAAAAAAATAAAGTGACTTTTTATTATATAAATTAAGCAGTAAATGCCAGACGCTTTACTGTATCCTTTTATTATTCAAAAAGCTTCATATAAAACCATAAGCAATAAGCTTCGACCAACAGGCAAATATTTCAGACTAAAATCAAGAATAGAACGACGACATGTGCAAAAACTGTCCTTAATTCTTCATACTATGAAATATATTCTTTTTTGATTAATCTTTTGATTTCTTTCGCAAACAAAATATCACAAGTCAATGAATTCCAGGATGTTTTGTTGAAATAACTCTTTATTTTCGTTAGACTATACTAACAATTAGTTTTTTTTCTATTCTGTCGCTTATGTTAATCTATCGTAAACTATTGTGAAAATTAGTAATGTGTATTTTGTGGCTGTTGGCAAAATAAGCAAATCAAGGTATTAAGATGGCATATTTTATTTGCAAATTTTGAAAGTTTGATCGTTCATATTAAGACTAATAAGAGAAAATGGATAAAAATTTAAGAAATTTGGATCGGGATCCTGACCCCCGTGTTTGAAGATATGGAAGATTCCGGTATTCTCATGGGAATTCATATATATTTTGTTGTAAATTTTACCTTGATGGCACGTGTAGTTTAATTTTTTCACTTTTTTTAATGATAGATTTCGTTTGTAATCACCTAGAAATGCAATTTTTGGAAATTATAACAACTATGAAATGTAAGGGTTATTGTGAAAAGTAACCAGTTAAAATTAGCAGGAGAATTAATTTTCACATAATATATGCCTCTATAACTGAAACGTACTAATTGCGAAATTAAGGGCAAATTGAAACTGTGTGTCAATCATTTAAACTTGATCTCAAATCAAAAAAAAAATCTTTTAATTTACGAATTTGTGTTAGATATCATGAGATAAACTCATAATTAATGAATAAATTCCGAAAAAGCACAGCAACGGAACAAATAAAATATTCAAATAAGTTTTGAAAGTCTGGCGTTAAAAAGTTTTAAAACCGTATGTCATTTTTTAAACATGATCATTAAATTCTTGTATATTTCTTTCTTGGATGACAAAGCAGGTAGCAGCAATGCATGAGTCGGAATTTTCAGTATGGATATTTTCGTTTAGAAAGAAATTCTAAAATGACAAAATTTTAGAAAACTGCATTATGGTCAACAGCGGATGTATACTTGACTTCTCCTTATCACATCAAAAAGTTCCTGATTCCTGAGTCAATAGAAACGGAAGAACTAAAAACAATAAAAGTGGAAAATCTGAGAAGTAAGCCACAGAATAAATGTTCAAAGGATAAGAATACGGATTGTCGAAAGCAGTGAAAAAATATAATGTTTTTCATCCTTTGAGGGTAAGCCAAAACAAAGAACTGTTTGATGTTTTTTGAGAAAAGACCAAATGAAATTCCAATAGCCTAAGGCAAGGCATCTTATTTGTACGTTGAATGGGGAAAAGGTTAAATCTGTTTCCAGAATTGAATTCACCTGAAAAGAGGTGAAATAGGATAAAAAAATGAAAAATATTTTTTCGAGTGGAAAATATTGCCACTGCCAGAGCTCAATCACTAGATAAAATTCGCATTAATCTTTTTTCATTATTTTAGAGGCATGAAATGGAAAACGAATATAATTGAAATAAATGCAAATTGTATTTTTACCATTGTTATAACTTAGTGTGTTAGAGAAACAACTCCGAAAAAAAATTCGATTGAATGATGTTTATTTTTATTGCGGGTGCATTACATAAGTTTTATAGGATTTGTTAGCTAGAAATGAAGAAATGAGTTAATTTCAATGCAAGACATATACAGTTTTAAGCACATAGCAAGAAATACCCTGTATAAATTCTAGTATAAATTACAAAATAGAAGAAGAGAGAATAGAATAGAGAAGAAGAGGCAAAACATATGTTATTAATTTTAACATAAAAAAATAAAAAGACTTCATGAAAAGTGATATTTTTGTCATTAAAAGCAAGCAGTTTGCACTATCCCCCATAATGTGTTTATGTTTATTCATAAATGCTGTAATGTCTTTTTGTAAAATATAAATAAAACGCTTAATATGATTCCAATTAAATTTTGATGAAGCTCTACTGCAATTTGAAAACATATGTGTAGGCGGAAGTTATTTAGTCAAAAAAATGTGAAATCAGAGAAAGATGGCGAAAACTTGCATTTTTCTTTGGAGTTTTAATCAGTTTGGAAAAAAATATGTGTAGGCTGGGATTATTTAGACAAAAAATTTAAATGGTAAGGTCATAGAAAGATGATTTGCGTTTTTGTTTCAAGTAATCTTACTAAAAACTTACGCTTTATCTTTAACTAATATTATTTTAAAAGAAAAAAATCATTATTTTAATTGAAATGTAACATTTCATTGTTTTGAGTTTTTAACAAAAGATTGTTTACTCATTTGTTTAGTGCTTTTATTCATTTATATCTCATTTAAGCAATTTAAAAAAAAAGTTTGTTCAGTTTCATCTTCATTTGTTAATTTATTATATTTTAAACATTTTACTTCTTATTCTGCAGAAATTACCAATCCATCCAAATCACGTCTTTTCCTTGTTCTTTTGTCATCTCTTTCACTATTACAGAATATTCAGCTGCGCTTTAAGTGTTACAAAACATTTGATTCAGTATTAATATTACTACCGTTTAATACTCATACTACTATATACTGTTGCTACTACAAAATATTATAACACAATTCTTAACTATTGTTCAAAAACAGAAAACGGATTTATTCTTTTATTCTTCAGAACAGAAAATCATCTATACCCCTGGGCCAAGATCTATATGCGCTCCCACTTCATGATGATCCCTAATCAGAATGGTTCGGTAGAAGCAAATGTAAAAAAGGAATTCCGTTGAAATACATATACAGTAGGACCCCGTTAATCCGGACGAATTCAGGCACATAGACGTCCGGATTATCGGGATTTCCGGATTGGCGAGGTTTTTAAAAAATAACGTAAAACACTTTTTCAAAAATTGTATGTATAGGTACTATGGTATATCTGTATGAACTAACATTGTATGGTTAAATTGAATGGACATGATACAGTATGAACATGATATGCACATACATAATTACTGCACATGTAAGTGAATGAACATAATCAGTGTCCAAAAAAGTCAATGATTTTTTTTTTGCCCGGCCGTCCAATTTTTAATACAAATGCGCTGTCTCTTAAACGTCTGAGGAGCATAATTTCCTGTGCTTCAAAATTTTGCTCTTGAGCCCAATGTAATGAAATGATGAGTGCCCCCACAGTCTCAGAATGAGGAATTTTGATGGGGTTTACAGGGATGACGTCGTCATCATCATCATCTTCGACTATTACCGTCCTGATAATTTCGTCGTCTGTTAAAATTTCAATTCGAGCCAAACTGTCGTCAGCCTCAGCAGCCCATTGGAGGGCTTCAGTATTAGACATAGAGTTCGTGTTTTGTAATTGGTTAATGAGTGATGCAAGCTGAATTTCTTCAGTTTGCACATTTTCTACAACTTCAGAATCAATAAAATTGGGAAGCAAATTTTTCCACGACTTGTTGATCAGCAATGTAAACACAGGTGACCAACAGTTAGCAAGATTGAACACGACAACTTTTAAATTCAAATTTTTCAGTGCTTTTACCAAGTTTTCATTGTGCACAGGATTATTGAGAATGTTCGTAAGAAGCAACTTGCGATATCCCAGCTTGATATTTTGAATAACATTCTGATCCATCGGTTGGATCAACGCAGGATGCGGGTTTGCATCATTCTCTATGGACCGTCCGGATTACCGAGGGTTCCGGATTAGCGCGTATCCGGATTACCGAGGTTCTACTGTATATGAGACAAAAAGATAGGTATAAAAAATTAAAATATAAATATAAATCAATAATAAAGCACAAGTATAAACAGGAAACGAATTCATTCACAAATGAATATAAAACAAAACAAAAAGAATGTATGACACACCAGAATTTAAAAACAAAACAACTGATGAAAAATAATAATAATGACATATTAAAAACAGAAAAATTGATGAAATCGTTGACTTTCTCAATCAGGTTCGAAAAACTGGCTTAGTCATACATACCGGAAATAATATGATGCCTTCAACATAAGAGCCTCCTCCCGGATATTAAACTAAAAAATTTAAATTGGGAATTTTTATATAAAGCACTAATCCGGAGCTATGATTTTCGCAGTGTCTTCTGATTTAAATCTTTCATTTATTTGTATATTTCGATTTCGAAATCAGCAGTTCAACTCTAAATAAACATTTCCGATTTTTGATAGTTTTCATTACGTAGTTTTCCGCCGAAATTGTCGTATCAATCAATCAGTAATTAAAATTTTCAGAAGGAGGCATATTAATAAAAGTTTTATTCACACGCACATTTTTCTTCAGATTGTTGCATTTTTAATTGTGCGAATTCAAAATCATGCAATTTGTTTAATTAGACACCTCAGATAACGCCAATTAGCAGAATTTACTATGTTTGTAACACATCCAAGGAAGAAACTAAATACAGTAGAACCCCGGGAATCGAAACTAATTGGGGTTGACCTTTGTCCCGATTCCGGGAAATTCGGTTAAATACTCTTGATATATCAAATGTAGTAGAGTATTGACTCGGGGCGCTCTGTGAAAGCGGACGGAAAGAGCACGCGGCCATTCGCACTGTACACTGCAAAACAAGTTGAGGGTTAAAAGAAGATATCTGATTTCGTTTCTACTAATTCAAGTCCTGTATTCATTCTTAAAGACGAATTCGATTACTTTTTATAAGTTAGGAATAAACATTAGCTTTATTTCTGATTCGTAATTGTTATTTTCCCTTCATTTTTCAGAAAATTAAAAGCAATATGTTCGGATTATCCAAAATTTCAGAAGCCCGGAATCCTACTGTAAAATATTTTTCCAGTACCATTAAATTTTCTATGTCACGACTTACAATAATCATTTGGAGCAGACAAAACATCTTGGATTTCATTTCTTCTCCCTGTGTGAAATTATAGATCTCTCATTGTTCCATTTTTAATTCATGTTCTTTCACAGCTTCCAGCTCTCTCACTTTTTGCTGTTTCTCGACATTTCGTCGTCTGCCACATTTTATATTAAGTATGATGAAGTCAAATCATATTTCCATGGTAAACGTTATTTTACAGAGTCAAACAAAATAATAAACGTTAGCATGTGTATCATACTGGAATATAAACACTCACTATCAGGCGCCATATAGCCTAAACAATTCAGGAAGATTTTAATCGATGCGATAATTCATAACACTGCTTCAAAAAATAATCCGGAATTATACAAGAACTATTACTCATATTCTTTTCGTTGTTTCTTTCCTACAGTGGAAAAAATTGATTAAAGAAGAATTTTCTAACAAACTACTTTGCTTTTATATGCAGTGGGCTGCTAATGATTCCTCTTTTTCCATGATGATCTTATCTATTCAGATTTACTGTCGTATGTAGCAATGAAATTGATCCCCAAAAGAAGACGGCCATACTATCAACTCTATATTTACTTTAAAAAACTCATGCGATCTCAAAGTATTTAGTTCTACGAATGATAAATAATTTTGATTTGGGATCACGTAGTAGCATTAATACATTTTCAAATTCCACTGTAGATATTTTTCTAATTAATGAGAATTATGAGAAAGTAAATGAATTAAAACATCAAATAAAAATGCTTTAAAAGGTTTTGAATTCAAAAATCTTTTCCAGAGATTTATATTGATAAAATGCTCAAAACATGCAAAAAATTAGAATAGGAAACTTTTTGTAATGTTTATATCCAATTCCATATTAGGTAAATTATCTATGATATCAGAAAGAAAATTTTACCAAAATTGGAAAAGATCATATTTTAATGAAAACAATAATTGTTCCTCAGCATACCCTGTGCCAGACTTTTCTTTTTTAACTATTAACTTAACAGAGCACTCAAAGTAACAGTCGAGTAATTTGGTTACATTGGATCCAGCGATTGTTTGCTTTTGCAGGTAGATCTGTAGAAATAGCTCTCGAAACTAAGCTTCAAACAAAAAAGGTTCTGATTCCTTTCGCTTTTCTGTTTTTGTAGGAATTTCCCTGCATTTGCGCTTATTACTAATTATACTTGTTTCATCAACTTTAGACTCCTCCTAGGATACATATGCTATTTGTCCTTGAATGTATACATTAAATTTTTGAGTTCACCAATACAATCAGTTTCGATTTAATTTTTTTTTATTAGCATCAATTGTTGATTGCTATGCTGAATTTTATCCGTGCTAGTTTATTTTTATTATGATTCCATCTTTCACACGTACACAAGCTTTCAGTACACTTAAAGTACATGGGATGATCCCACGTAGGTTCCTAATCATACGAATTCACACCTTCTTTCGGAGTTTTCTATTGATATCGAGAATCTTGAATTATGATCTTACAGAAGAAAATCATTTTATTGAGGAAGCATTTGCTCTTTTGCTTCATATCGCACTAGTATCTGTTTCAGCTACTTTGGAATGGTTAATTATAGAACAAGTTTTAAGTGGCTCTTACTTAAAACGTTTGCTTTACTGTTAGAAAGACAATCCACTAAAGTACTTCAGTTTTTATTTCTTTTATTCTCTTTTAATCTTACAGTCGCATATATGGAACAGTAACTGAATGTCGCACTACTTTATGTCACACATTGTCAAATGTCTTATGAATCACCATTACAAAAATTTATTTGCAATGCTGTTGGTTGGTTCAACGGCATTAATAAACTTTTAGCAAAAAGATGACAGCGTCTGAAGACCTGGCTTTTGCGCAGAAGGATCCATCAAACAACAATAATATGAATAGAAATTCTTGACAAAAGTTTTTTTTATTTTTCGAATGGCACATTCCTTGGGCATGAAGGTTTCTGATAGATCTTAGTATCTCCCACTGCTGTAGTGAAATAACCTACCTACTTATAGTAGAAAGATTGTAAAAAGAAAGAAAAATTAAAAAAATTAATGTTAAAAGAGCAATAACTTAAATATTCAATACTTTTGTATTTTGTGGGTAAATCTAGAATGTCCCAGACTACGTAGCCAATGCACGCCCCATCCATCACCAACGAGATTACAAAAAAATCCATCTTGTTTCTAGTCGTTGTGTTTGCGACACAGCTAGATTTCAACGTACTTTTCATTCACACACTGACCACATTTTTAAATATTGATTTAACATATATATGTAATATGTATGCATATATGTACCTTTTTCATACGTTGCTCTTGAAATATAACACAACTACGTATCTATCACATCTATTGTAATGTGTTGTCCTTGAATGAACGTCGAATATATTGTTACGAACCTGTAATATGGCTTCCTCATAATGTTACAAAGATATATTTATAGAGGTTCTTACTAGCTATTGGGGGAGGTTAAGCCTTGGACCCTGACTTTGGAGACTTTCGCGACAAAATGTTCTCGGATATGCTTGAATTTTGGTCCTATCTCTATTAGGAACAGAGATATAGAGAATATTTTAGATGATTCTACGTGATGTCACATCCTATCGGAGGAGATATAAATACCCAGGTGTGTGTTTTTGGAACGTCTTTGGAGTGTGTTTGAACATCTTTAAATCTCATTGGAGTTATGTCCGCAGTGCGAGCTGGTAAGCTGATAGATGCCGAGCGGTACTCACAGCGCTGTTACTGTTACTATTAGTGATATGCTATCTGTTTGTGTTGTTAATTTGTGCAAGTGCTGTTTTTTCTTGTTTCCTGTGCTTCGTGTTTCCCATTCTCCATTGTCCTCCTTGTTAGACTGTTTTCACTGTACACTCACCGAACGATTTTCGTGACAGTATTGTGTAAAGAAATAAATTAAATTAAAAATGTTTTGTGGTAGTTCAAGTATTGGAATTAGATAAAATGAAAAAAAAAACCAAATAACAGGCTGGAAATATTACTGAGATTGAGCAAAGAAAAATCAATAAATACATTGTTTACTGCTTATTCTCAAACTGCGGAAAGCATGTTCCCTGGAGATTCGTGATATATTTTTGGAGATAAGCAATGAGAACATAAGTAATAAAACCTTTGTTACTACACATTTTATTAGACGTAATAAAAATTTTATGACCCTTTTAGGTGTTAATCAATACATGCAGAAACATAATTAACTAAAACTTATCTTGAATTTGCTATTTCATTCTCATTGTTTTATAGCTACTATAAAAGATTATTCCTCACAACAGGTATGTCTCTTAGCTTTGCTCTTTAAGGAATAGGGGATATGAAAACTGAGAAACTTTTTTCGTACAACAAATTTTCAACTTTTCAAGACAGTATAGATTAAAAGCATCATTACCAACCATTAGAATAAAAAAAATTGTCCATACCAGGACATCATAGCATTATTTGTAAATTTTTATTTTTTCCGATTTCAAAAATTAATGGAAATGGTAGTTTCACAGATTTATGGCAGTGGATCTAACTGCCTTCAATTGACTCCAATACCTCCAATTTGGAAACAAAAATAACACATGCAAGTTCTTTCTGAAACATTAAGATTTATTACAAACAAAAACATTAATACACATTGGATACACCTTTACATTTAAAACTAACTATTACAAAGGGATTTCAGATTTGGGCTCATTGTTGTAGTTCCCCTCGTCATTCCACAGGTCTAACTAAGCTTTTATCGTCGGCGTCTTACCACCATAAGTGACGCTGTTCCTATTGCGCAGGCGCATTTGTTACAGATTTTATTTTTAGTAGAATCCCAATAACTTACTTTCAGCTTCATTCAATTAGTGTCGAGTAACTGAAAACTTTGTCCGATGTGAACTACATTTAATTACTGCTACAATACTACTACAATTGTGGAAACAAATTCTTTTCATTCCCAAGAGAAAAACAAGAATGCGATCTAACTACAATAAATTATTTATTGTTAATTAGAAATAAAGCATTAAATTAAGTTAGAAATGGTCTTGAAATCTTGAATTCTCACTATGTTTTCGTTTTATGACTGTTTTATTGTGCAATTAGAAATTTGTTGGGCATTCTAGAAACATTCATTTCCTTAAATAAAATACCGCAAATAATGTTTTGGAGAGTAAGGTTTTCACATCTATAAATTATAATTGCCATTGAACAAACGACAAAAATATTAATATATATTCACTCAAAATTTAATTCCATAAATGCTCCATACACATGTGAAAGAATAATGCCACTATAAATTTCCGTTTTTTGAAGGATACCTCTATCCAAACTAGTGTTGTGGAATGGTATAAATGCTTTATTATCATTTCCATCTGTAGATGATGTTCATAACAGAATGGATCACTTTCAAAATACCACTGAACAATAAAAATGAAAATAAAAAATTATCACTATTATTGCGAACGTTGAGCTGTAGGGATTATACATAAAAAAACAGCCATAATAATATGGTTCTATGAAAAAAAATTATCTGTTAAAAATATTTATATTCTTTATTAAAACTATTATTCTCTATTAGGGTATCCAACTACATCCCAGATAGCACGTAAGTTTGCAGCAAATTTGATTTTGACTTGATATTCCCTTGTCATGGTAAAATTTGACGCGTCAAACTTGAAACGAACTTGTAGCAAGTTCGCTGTGACAACTAGCTCCACCCTCGCTTGCAACGCATTTGCTACAAGTTCGATGTGACAAATAGCGCCACCTCCCTTGCAAATCAAATTTGCTGCAAGTTTGCAAAACAAGCTTGATGCAAAGGCAGCACAAAGAGATAATTATCTTTGTCTCTGTTTTAAAAAAAACATCCGATTTTTAATAGCATCTCCTAGACCGTCCTTCTTTTTATTAATTCAATAAATCAATGATAATTTGTAAAAAAAATAACTTTTGTATAAAAAAAATTTTGAAACATTTTCCATCTTTTTACTAAAAGTTTTTACTTTAAAGAAAACTATATCGCCTTTTTCTTAATGTTGAAATTTTAACATTCATAAACAAAATTAAACCTAAAAAACAGTCATTGTTTGTTGAAAAATAATAACTTATACATTTTGTCCCATTTTAAAGTAATTACTTTTGAACTCTAATTTCATAATTTATTCTACTAGCAAAACGTAGTTATTAGCGAAAATCGCTCTCTCTTTGACTTCAAATCATATTCTCAACTCAAAAAATTAATGAAATCAAGAAAATAGCTTAAAATAAATCTTATACGAATCGAATCGAACGATGTATTAGCGAAATCTATGTTCTCCTCTCGTAGTCGAGCTGACGGAGTGGTATCGACGTCTGGCTACGAAGCGGCAGGTCGCGAGTTCTATCACGGGTTGTGTTCGTACTCTGTTTTTGCTATAATTTGCGATGATTTTGCACGGCAAGCTTGTTGCAAGTTCGTTCCATGGTGACTTCGAAGCTTTCGTTAACTTGCTGCAAGCTTGCACTCTTGTCATGACAAATTTGTGGCAAGCTTGCACTCTTGTCATGACAAATTTGTGGCAAGCTTGCACTCTTGTCATGACAAATTTGTGGCAAGCTTGCTGCAAACTAGAATTGCTATCTGGGATTCGGAGGTTTTTCTTTAAATAATGATATTTGAAACAATATTTTTGTATGACATTTATGTTAAAACTTATTTAATCATAGAAAAAGTTATATGAATGAAATATTTTTTAAATATTTGAGAAAACTTAGAAATTTTTGCACTAAATTTGACCTTTTTTTCAAACACTCTCGTTGAAAAACAAATGTCCAGAATGATAAATCCTCTAGTATATATGATCATTCAACGATTGGCTAGGACCTGAAGCTAAAGTTTGCAATGTCTCAAAA
The DNA here is from genome assembly GCA_013235015.1 of Araneus ventricosus. Taxonomy (NCBI): domain Eukaryota; kingdom Metazoa; phylum Arthropoda; class Arachnida; order Araneae; family Araneidae; genus Araneus; species Araneus ventricosus. The sequence continues at coordinate 58,691 of BGPR01007287.1, read as the reverse complement.
AACATGTAAATTATAAGAGTTGATGTGTGAAATCATGAATTTTTAAAGAATTTTGGTCTTTTCTCAAACCTTAAAAGCTACATAACTTTTGAATGGAACATCATTGCACTTATATTTTGGTTCATAAGCTATAAACAAAATGTATGCCAAATTTCAGATGGATATTTTAAATTCAATTTTAGTTATCGTGTTTAAAAATTGAAAATTTTGGAAAAATAACATTTCGAGAAAAATGAGTTTAAAGTTTATGTTATTAATATACTATGAGAAGAAAAAAGAATTTCTCTTCAGGTTAGGTTAGGTTAGGTTATATTAACGTCCCGTTTCGAAGCAACACGAGGGCTATTTAGGGACGGACCTCGTAATTTTGAACCACGGTCAGATGACGAGGACGACACCTGAGCTGGCACCCCCCTCTCCAAACTTCCGCGCCACACCAGCGGGAGGACGTTTGGCCACTACGTATGATTTAACGTGCAACAGGCCCCATACACGGCGGATCTTCAGTGGAATCGGGTTTCGAACCTGCGACCCTCCGGTCCCTAGGTCGAGACCTTACCACTAGGCCACCGCGGCCTCGAATTTCTCTTCAGTACTCCCCAGTTTTGTAGGGAAGACTTCCTCTTTCGCCAGCTTAGTTCAATTTTAAATTTTTTTTCAATGATGGGAGTTTTTTTTCTAATTCATTTTCTTGAGCCTGATGTGCCATAACCGTTATCTACCTTTCAGCCGTAGTGGGTATATTTGGATATTGTTTTCAGATAACTAAGTTCATAATGCATGATATTTGATCTGGAGATATTTTGAGTGATTAATATTGGTCATAAGTACAATTTATGTGCTTTTCCTACGTTTCTTATAGAAAATTACATCATTAATGGAAAACTCAGAATCCTGCTATTATTCGAAATTATCTAAATTTGCAACAATATAATAGAAAACAAAGAAATTCACACTGAAAATCTTCCAAAATAGTATCTGGTATATGGAAAATGGTGCAAAACCAAAATAAACAATAAAATTTAAGCATCTTAAGAAAAAACAATAACATTTTAAGTTGTTAAGATCTACTAAAGTATCTCTAATTTAACTTCTGATCCTCATAGATGTAAAATAAAAATTGTTTTGAATACTAAAAAGAATAGACTTTCAGATAAGACATTAAAACATTTTTGATTTTCGATCGAAAATGGGTTTTCAACGTAGGTGGATACCTTTAAAACTATTATTATTATATCAGTTCTATTCTCTGTTAAAACTCTATTCATGTATACCTTAGTTGAAAGAGCTTTATTCGTTCCGGGTAAGAGCGGAAACTTTTCAAATTTCCTTTTTGTCGGGAAAATTGGATAATATAGTGCAACAGCAATATTGCAATACTGCTTGAGTGCTATTGCTTGAGTGAATATTGCTTGCTAATAACGTTCAAGTTGAAGAGTGCTGTTCATCTGCTAAGCAATGTTTAATAAAATCTTAAAATTGATAAATAATATCTATTAGAATTTTTCAGTAATCTTTTCCTCATTTTTTATAAGAATACATCTTCCATAAATTATCTAACTATTAGTTACTTGGATAGTATCACCTAGATTCACTAGGTTATTAATTTTACCTGTAAAAAAATATAAAATGTCTCTACTGTTGCCATGCGTGAAGGAAAAAAACATTCTGAAATAAGGTATCTATCGTTATAAATAATTAAACTTATTGAGACTAGACACCTATTGAATCTTTTTAATACGGTATGTAGCTTATGAATTCCGTGTATATGTATGAGTAATGGCGTGTGCCATACGGTATGTCGTTAATTTATTAACCCATATTTCCTCATCATCCTAAAAATAGGACAGCGCACAAGTGGCATTTATATAAATAGTTTTGAATATTTTAATTCTAATTAAAGAGGATTTTTTATTCAAGAGTTATTTAAATATATATATGCCCTTTTCATATCCTTCAATTAATGTTCGATATTTTTGATTAAATTTTTAAAATGGCGATTTTCGCAGATTTTTTTTTACCTCTTCAATATATAAGTTTTTTAAAGTTTTGACCTTCTAGAAAAACATACATATAAATTTATTGAGGTAATATTCCATTCTTTTATACTAGTTAACAATCAGTCACCAAAAAATGATCTAGAAGAAAACTTTTCTCTACATTTTCGACTGTCCTATAAATAGGACGATGGTACAATCCATTACTACCTAATCCCCCTCAGTTAGTAATGGAGAAAGTCCTTCCTTTCTCTGTTGCATTCCAAAGATTGCAAATACACAAGTAATATATGCACCAGCGCTCTGTCTGACAAGCACTTGGGTAGATTCAATTATTCCAAAGATTGCATCTCAGCAAGTACTACAACGCCAGCAGTCTGTCTGAAAAGCACTTGGGTGCATATCACGACCAGACATGATGGCTGGAGTCAATTGTTCTCAAAGAATTGAGTCGTGATGCTCATGCGGTCAGTTATATCTTTAAATTAATCGATGCAGACCTAGTTTTTCCCGCTTTCGCATTCTTAAATTTTGTTTTCTTTGGAAAATTATTTCGATGCTACAATTTTAAAATGCCACGTAACTTTTTAACTCCGCAGGAAAACTTGTAATTTTTATGGGCTTGAAATGACAGTAATTTAGACGACATGAATGAATTAGTGATTTTACCTTCAGATCCCGATGCACTGAGCGACAATGAGAATACCGATCATTCATCTGCGAGGAAAATAGAAGAAACAATGTGTGATGACCAATGCATTACCAATGTACATTGCATTCTATAATAAATATAAAAACTGAGTTGATCTGTTTGATAATCATGCGGCAGCTTATTTTACATCAATTCAAGGGAAAAAATGCACTGGTCTTTATTTATTAATGCTTTTGAAACAGCCTTTGTTGCTTCATTATAGTTCAATAAGCTATTTAGTGATGATAGTCTGAAATGCTTGATTTTTGAAGACACATAACAGTTGCCTATTTGGGACTTTCTATTCCAAAGAATCCATCTTGCAGAAAACTAGTTGTTCAACAAGCTAATTAAGATTTTCTAAAGCTTCAAAATGAACATGTTATTGTACAAAGCCAGAAAACCGACGAAGAAGATGCCATCTAAAACTCTGTGCAGCAACACCAACAACTATCTGCAAAAAATGTAACGTTGGACTATGCTTAAGACTATTTCTCCCCTTCCACCTAAGTAAGGACTAAAAACAGTAGATTGTACCATTGTCCTACTTTTAAAACAGCCGGTACCTACTAAACAAAAAAAAGTTCGGAAAGTTTCTTGATTTTATGTGTATACATAGGCTTAGAGAAACACATATTTGAGATTTCTTAAAAAAAATAATATTTTTTTCAATGTTTGGTACAATATGGGTTTTAATTAGTCATTATTCAAAGAATATCAGATAGTAGAATTCCTTAAAACACCATCAGTGACTAAATTTCGATGTAGTAATTAGCAGTAAAGTTTTGTTGTCGTACTCAAAAAGATATCTCCGATCTTTCTGTATAAAAAAATCTTGCCGGCTAAGTAGAAGGTAAAGGTAAATTCGTTTGTCCAGATATAAAGGGTAATGGTATAAATACTCAACCAACCTAGGCATTTGGAGTGCTGCATGACCAGCCGCTGCGATAATTATCACGGTCATATTCGATTGCCGAACACTTTAGAGCTATGAGAATTAAAGAGGGTTGAAGAGAGAGAATACAACGTATTAGAGCTTTCCAACGAAGTGGCACATGCTTAGGTTAAATGGCAATCCTAGTTGAAAATCTCTTTCGAGCCCCTAATTTTTAAGGGATTGCAGCTATCCAAGAAATTTATGATTAAAGTTTTTCGCTATGATGAGGCGATGTAATTCGACGGATTTTAATTTTCTTTATATTTTCGTTAGTAGTGAAATTATGGGGAAATTAATCCTCACCGTTTCCGCCTCCTCTGAGTAGGATGGCAGAAATTCTTCCGAAGTCGTGTTACGAGAAACATTGCAAGAAGGTACACTTTTTATAAAGAATTCACCTAATACTGTAGATTCCTTTAGTGTTTCACTGAAATCATGTTAAGTGAAATTAACGTACTTAACACGATCAAATAACTGAAGGAAAATTTCTTACTAAATAATGAACGACCAAGTTTCATAAGTCGTCCTATGTGAAACCCTTGTTCTCGGAATGCCGTGTTGAAAATGAACTTTTGCAATTTTCGCATCGCATTAAAAGAAAACTGCTAAATGAATGCCGCATTATACTAAAGTTGAATGTAATTTCTATTTTTATAAAATATCGCTACATAATTATCTTCAAAACAGGTGTTTTTTTATTGATAAAGATGTCTAAAAATCTTTCCTTTTAATTTATCATTACTCACAATATCTTCTCATTAATTATATTTGCTTTATAAAACCTGCTGTATAAAATTTATCATTATTCGAAACGTAGATCTAAATGTGATTCATAGCTCAAAATTCAAGTGGGCTTATCGAAAGAATGAAAAATGCTTTTAGAAAAGAAATAAAATTTGTCTGAATTTAAGGTGACATACGATTCTTAAACCTCCGCAAAATGGAGAAAAACCTGTCAAATTCGATACATTATATATCTCTAAAACAAAACATTTCACAAATTAACTTTTTTTCTAGAAAAATATCTGTTTTTTTTGTTATGGTACACACATTTTCAAATCTTAAAATTGATATGTATTTATTTGAGAGAGTAATAAATATGGGTATAATTTTTGGTGGAAAAAGAGATTGTCACCTTGTGCGCATGATTACGGATAAAATATTGATTTAAACACAATATTTTGTTTATCTAAGTAATACAAACAGTCTGTTTAAGAAATTGAACCACAATTTATTCACATTTAAATTTTATTTCTATTTTATATACCAATTTAAAACATAGTGCTAAAAATTGTTAACATTTTAATTGCTCTACCGCCCTTCCACAAAAATTCTGTAGAAAGAAAATGCAAAAAATGTAGTTCAATTTGTAGAACCTACATTCAATAAAAATTTTACATCCCTCAATTAAATAAATTCTTTGAGAAATTTAGACACAACTAGAGATTTCTAAGCAATATTTTCATTCAAAACATATTTAAATAAAATATTCGAGATATACCGGTATGTTTATACGGTTTAAGCCTTTTTAAATTTAGAATAAAGTTTTAGAAACATTTTTTAACATGTGAAAATTCATTCTTTGACACTAAGCTTGCCAAAGCTAACTAATGTTCGGAACTTCACAGAAAATGAATTTAAAAAATATCTATTTTAAATTATGTTAAAAATATCCATTTTAAATCAAATGGGTCTAAAACCGAATCAACTAAATTAAATGTTTACTTCCTTAGTAGTAAAAAAACCGTTAAGAAAAGAAAAAGAACTTGAAATGAAAAATGTGTGTCATATCAAGAGTATCACAATTTTTCAGCATTATTTTGTTCATATCCAATAAAAAATATGATAAGCACATTTTAGTTAGGCTACGTTTTAAAAAGAAATTTCTCTGACTTGATATTACTTTTGCTAGGTAATTAAAAATTTCCTTTTTATGCGAATTTGCCAAAATAGATTCTATAAAACGTAATTTGGTGAGAGATTTGCTATATCTACATTATCCAGTTTGCAATTTTTGTTACATCTAATGCAACAAACATGGTTATTAATAACTTAGCGAACATTCTCCATTAAGCACAAAAAATTAAGTTGATTTCCATATTGTTTTCAAATACTTTATTATAAAATGTAGAATTTCATTATTTTACTAAGAAATTATCTAATTCTTTAGAATTTAAAATCCAAATACCACCATGCTAAAAATCGATTTTAAAATTACGTTTCATATTTCAACAAAATTGGGATTTGGCAAATTTTTTAGTGATATGAAAAATACCACATCCAAAAGATCTAATGAGAAAATAGAGTTTTAACTATCATAGACCTTAATTCCTTAAATTCCACTTAAAAATAATTATCCGAAAAGATGTGGACCAATATCGAGTGTTTCCGTTTTAAGAAAAATTTTATGGGAAATCTTTGATATTATAGTGCGATTCAATGAGATGCAGTGAAAGTATTTAACAAAATCATTTCAGAAAGCAGCATCCCGCTTAGAAATCGTAGGAGGGTTGTTTTGGGTTGAACCATATGGATTTGAATCCTGACAAGATGCCGAAGACGATACCAGTGCCTAATTCCCGCTGTTCAAATTTCCCGTACAAACCAATCACACATGCCAACAGCTACCGATTCTCCGTAGTTACTACGGATTTTATTGAAAACTTCTTCAAACTACGGGACTACGGAAAGGATTAAAATTTCTTACAGAAACGAGTTTTTTCCTCCTTCCGCCCGGTTGTTTTATTAATAAAGTGCAATTTTTATATATGCCTGGAAAAATATTCATTTTTTTCTGTCCTAGTATGATGTTTAAATTTTATAATCCTAGAGCATTAACTTTTTAAATTTTTTTATTCTTAGACGTTAAATCTGTTTGGTGTTAGAAATCATTCCTAGCGAATTTATTAAATCTACTATTTACTATAACATAAGATATCTTGGAAAATGTAAATAAATTTCAGAAGATATTAATTCAATCTTTTATTAATATTAAGTGTTAATCAGTATTGTGTGTAATGCATGCCTTTGAAGCGTACAGGTTTTTTGAATTATAATGTACTAATTTTTCAGATTTTCTTCCACATTTCATATTTTTGAATAATGTTATATAATAATTCTTCTAATAGCAGTGATATATATAATTCTTGTATTTTTCGTTCGAATAAGATATTTTTCTTAAAAATAGAAATTTATGATTGCATAAAATATGATGAAATATATAAATGATCATACATTCAAAATTTTGACAAAAGTCTGTTTCCGTGTGAGTGCATGTGCTCGCGCGTCTGCTACTCTCAAAGAACTTTTGCTACGGACAGCCACCTTTCCAATGTTGTTATGTAGGCAATACGGGAATATTTGGTCCTTGACGGAATACGTACAGTATACTGTCTGTCCGCCGCTAGAACTGTGGCCGCCAAAATGTCTAGTTTACGGCGGTCGCTATAGAAACAGATTAGCGTAGGAAGAATCCATTTCTAGTAGATAGAAGTTCATTCAAATGTGCTACATTGGAGCATTTAGCGCCAAATCGACTATATATGGTAACCGAGAAGTCGAATGATCAACTACTCTTTTTACCACCGCAAACTAGTGCCAAGAATAAAATAAAACTCCGACTTCCGTTGGATACCTCCTATTCGAAATGGATCTTCCCTAGCATAACCGGGTGCTATAGCGACCGCCGTGAACTAGATATTTTGGCAGCCGCAGTTCTCGTGGCGGACAGAAAGTACCAGACCAGCACATCTGGTAGTCACCTTTACTTTTGAATTGTTTCATTATTGTAAAGATGGAGTTTTGTAATCGATTCTTCACTCCCTTGCTAATGTGCTAGAGATCTGAAATTCTATACAGTTGTGTGTTTCTTATGACCATGAAATATGATAACATTTTCAGAACTTAATTATCAGTTAATCCGTTGATTTAATTCATTATTTCATTCACGTGGCGCCACCTGATCGTAAATTTAAGAAAAAAAGTTCATAGTTTCATAAATAATTATATTTATAATTCGTAATAATGAATTTTAAGTTAAAAGCTAAAAAGTAGCATAAAATAGTAAAAGGATAATCAACATAAAAAATATACTTTTTTTAATTCACAACTAACTTACTTCAAAATATATATTAATAACAGTTTCCTTAATATCTGCCACAAATAATTACATTTTCATTTTTCATCAATCATACACATATAATTACAGTATCTACACAGTAAATAAAATCCCAATGGGTTCTTTTTTTACCGCTTTCTTATAAAAGATCTGAAATTTCATAACATTTCTTTTCATGCAAAACTCATTTCAAAATGTCACAAGTTCTTAACAAATCAATGTTTTTTAAAGACTCGAGAGAATCGACACATTGGTTCTGGTAAAAGAAATAACTAGAATTTAATTTTTTGACGTTTTCAGAAGATGAATTTTATTCTTTTGTATCAAATTTAATTTCTAGTTTGTAACTGCTGGAAGAAAAATATTAAATGATAAAAAAATTGTTTTTTTTTTCTATTTACCGTCTATAGTGTCTCGAAAGTTTTGTAAGGAATTCCTGTTACATTTATCGTGGAGTCACGATAACTACTTGAAGTAATCTACAAATAAAAACAACAATTTCTACTAATAGTTGCTTTATTAACTATTCATATCCAGCTAAATACATTAACGTGAGTATTTACTCCAAATGAGGAGCAACATTTGTGGTTCGAGTTTATTCTGCACAATCGACGTATCTTTGGGTACATATTTTATGAGTTTGAATAACGAATTGATTCTGAACACGAATCGTAGGTAAATACTCATGCATTATTACTAGAGACTAAAGCGCTGTATAGAATACGCATTCAGACTAATGATTGTAACGAATTTAGATGAAATAGAAACGCTTTGAGCAGTTAAAGATGTAAATTAATTAAAGGATATGTAGTACATTTCTCTACAATTATTTTACTTAATGCTAATTAATTAAGGAGTTTCGCGGTATTAGAGATTGCAAAAGAAGGTCTTTTCCAGTAATTATGTATTCCTTTATTCTGGGAATCATTTTCATCTTTCGAATCAAATTCGTTTTAAATGTCAGATTGTTGTGCAGCCTAAAACCCATTACCTGTCACTGTCCCTTTTTTTAGGATGCTGGTTTTCTTTTTAATTTCAGCGAAACAGTGAAATTTTTAGCTTTGGTTGCTGCATTTAATTGTGGAGATGACTGCTATAAAAGGTACAAATCGAATAAAAATCATTTTTCTAGTTAAAAAGATAATTAGTTCTAATTAAAAGTTAATTAATAAGTTCAATTTAAAAATTTAGAAATAGCGTTTTCTTTCCAACTTTTTTCATGTTATCATATTAATATTATTTTCTTTTGAAAAAGTGAAACAATAGAATTGTGACCTATAATAGGGGTTAAAAGAATGGTTGACTTTCTGAATAACCATAAAAATGGCACTTATATATTTTATATTTGTTTCCTGTGCAAGAAATAATTACATGTATTCGGTTTCAGATTTATTATTATTTAAAACTATTATTTATAAAATTAAGTTTCAGAAAATAGAAATACAGATTGATATTCTGATATTCATATTTTGTTAATAAGAAGAAACTAAGAAATTTACCTAAAATCTATGAATAAATAGTTTTAAAGCTTTTTCAAAAAACTAAACTTATTCATTAGAATTTCATTCTTAAATCTTTGCAGAAAAATCTTTATTTTAACCATGATACGATAATTGTTTCTATTCATACCGTCGCGGTGTCTTGGTGACAGAACCATGCTTCGGGACTAGAGGTGCGTAGGTTAGAGATTCGGCATCGCGGCAGATCCACCATGCGTGCATGTCTTCTCTCTGACATGGAAATTTATAGAGGGGGAATGCTGGGTCATGTGTCATCGACGTCTGTTCGCGTTTCGAAACTAGCTTCAAATCGTGATATTAATATAGCTAAAAGTAACTGTTTTAGTTATAATTTCAGATGTCATAAAGCTACCACAGGCAAACGCATGTGGTGAATGTTTTTATTTAAAATTTAAAATATTAGTGGCACATGCAAATTTTTAGAAAGCATCTATGTAGCCAACAACTATTAACAGGTTAAATAAATCTGTTGTTACAAGACAGTTATATTGACGTTTAAAAGCATCTCGATCTACAATGGATTTCATGTATCTTCAACTTTTTTTTTCATGTATGGTACAGATCTTGTGCCAGAAGCAATTTTTCCTTTGAGCACCGGTTGATGCACATGATGTACATGAAAACAATTAAGGTACTTGATTTTTCTACTGAATTAATCATTGGAAATATAATCTCCAAGCAGTATCGACATTATTATTTTTCTATTCCATCAGATGATTCCATGTGCGATGGTAGATTTGTCGCTAATGAGGGAAAGTAAGAACAATCTTCCCCTGTAACCAGTAATCAATTCCAGTAACCTCATTAACAAAAGATTTAAATTGTCAATGACTTGGAAAGAGGAAAATCTTTTCTTGTTTCTCCGTCAAAATTTTCATTTTAAAACGAAATGTTTAGATTCTTTATACCTATAATCTGCAATTTAATAAAGGCGACAGGTTTTTTTCTTATATGTCTTGAGATGTTTGTATGCTCTTGACGTTGACACTGAAATAGCATTGTAGATTCTGAATCAAGCAGATAAGAAAGGTTTTACTTTCTTTATAAAGCCATTTTGCATTTGCAACTGAAAAACTTTGGTTTACAAACCTTTGAAAAGAATCTAGAATTACGAACTTACTGCGTTAAAGCTTGGAATTGATGCCACGAACTTTACGAAAGAACACTAGAAGTTTGTCTGAGATTTTTCATAATTAAATTAGATTCACGTATAGTGCAAAGACCCAAGAAAGTGTGATATATCATACAGAAATTTGAAGATATTTTAAGTAATAATTTTTAAAAATTGCTTCCAACTGTAGATTGTTTCGACTTCTTTAATAAGCATAAAGGGAAAGATGTTTTACTTAAAGGTATGCCTTACGATTTTAAATGTCCTGTAAAGGGCATAAGTACCGCACAGTTTAGTTTTCTCAGTACACGGATAACTAAAATGAAATAATTCTTGAGAGTATAAAATTTGGGGGGGAGGGGTATTTCTTCTCCGTTTTTGTTTCCTTAAATGAGTCGTTTTCTTCAGATTCTTAGTTCATTTGTTATCATTTTTCTGTCAAACCGTTCTTTTAATTTAACACAACCAGAACGAATTATCTGCTGTCGACATTCTCGTATACTTCAAGAATATTGTGTTGGGTACTTATCCTCGTCGTATTGTGTAGAGAAACATTTTGGAATTTTAGAACGATGTCTCTTCTCGTTGAATTCATTTTTGGGTTATTGTGTTCATATGCATATGGACGGGCAGATCAACAAAATTATCTTTCACTGATTGCATCTAAAATTTGAAAGAAATCTAAAATTTCCATATAAAGACTATAAAACAAACTTTATTCTTCTAGCCCGCTGTGTTTTTGAGTTATAGTGTTCAGGGACAGACAGTCATTATTCCAAAATTGTTATTTCAGACCCATGGAATTCTAAAAAGTAGAAATTTACAAAGATCTCGAGGTCCAAGATTATGAAGATTATAATACTTTGAATTCGTAAAAATAAGCGTTTGATTTAATACTTGAAGAATGAAAAATCTTGTCATCACCTTCTGATCTAGTCTCCTTCTGTAGATCCCCTTCTGAAGAGTATAGAAGTATTTCTCATCTGACATACAGAATTACTAAAAAGCAACTGTTGCTGCCCAGTGAAGATAAATCTTTCTACATTTTTACTCCTTTCTCAAGAACAATGTTAACTAATTCAGAATTCTCAGTTAACTATAACGTTTTTACGAGACTTATTATATAAGCCAATGGAATAAATAGAAACAGCATATGAGAGAAACACTAGTGACTTTTTCTTAGGAATAAACCTTTCTTTGTTTCATAAAGTTAGATTGAAGCAAGTGATAAGTCTCACATTAAAAATTAATTAGCAATTAAATTGCACATTGTAGATGTAATAAAAAAAAATTGCAGACCTAGCTCTGTGGGCAAAATTTACCAGCTCACGGAAGAAATTCAAAAGAAATCAAATGTTTTTTAGTGTAAATGTGATGCATTATCAATAAAAGACACATAGTAATTTTAAGCATTGTCTAGGGATAACAATTACCAAATGTTTAACCAGTAGCAGTTGATATGAAAAGTAGAAAACTCAAACAATTTTACGTCCTAAATATTTAAACTCACTTTTCACTTCGTTTTCCAAAGCCGAAAGATTATTGTTCCAATCCATACAATAAAGGTTTCCACACATACAGCCAGTTTCCAGAAAAAAAACGAAAAAGAAAAGCTTAAATTATACAGTGTCAGGGTTTTGTAATGACCATATAGTGCAGCACATGGCTATACATATGCATTCACATGTGACTATATTAAGAAACATTTGAACAATTCAACTCAAAAAGAAAATGTTTATTGTAATTGATCGAAATGTAATTGAAATGCTTTGCCAAATTGAAAGCATATTAGTTAATCAAAAAATTTATGTTGTAGGAACCAAGAATACTTTTCTAATAGTTTATGGTCTGCTTGCTCCCAACGATCACAAGATATTGTATGATATCCCTACAAAATAGTTCCGATATTCTGAATGCCGAACAACATAGTGAAAATATCATAGCAATATTGTTGTGCACCTTGTACTATTAGAGATGGTATTTGTAAATTTCAAAAAGTCTGGATGGGAAAATACTTAATAATAAATATTAAAAAGTGCCATTATTCGAAAAGAATATATTAATGTATGTGTAAACCACGAACTCGTAAACAAAATTAGTCAAATTTATGTTGAAGGTTATAAGGCTGTATATGTATAAAGTTTTGTTATAAGGCAGTTGTGTAGATATGGATTATTTCAATGTAGCATTTTATCAGTAGCTGGAACAGAATAAATCATAAAAGCACAGCTGGTTTAGTCATTCGAAATATATTTATAATTCTCTTGCGCTATAAATTTCTTTTAAGAAGTAAAAAGGTTTATCAATAATAGTTCCAACTGTTTCTTCGAAAGAGAGTTTTGTTGAAAATGGCTTGCATAGACTTTCTTTCTCCTTTGAAGAAAACAGCATCAAACGGAGTAGAGAAAAAAATAATAAATATTCAAAAACTTCAAAGAAATGCTTTTCAAAGAATAATTATTGTTACCTCTTTTAGAGCAAATGTAATTTATGCTTATATTTACTTCAAATAAAGTCTGCGAAAAATAATTAACTGCCAGAAACTAGAAAGATTTCACATCAATTTATTTTCTACTATTTCTAGAAACGAAAGTCTTCTCTGCCTAATAAGTTTTAAAACTACCCAGGTACTTTTTCATAAAGTTTCGAAACTTTGCCCTTTAGAATTCCTTTCTCCATACAGAAAACTCCCAGCAAACAATTTTCTTTTCAAAATGTAATATATGTTTCTGCTTTAAGGAAAGAGTTTTACGTTCGAATCTTTTTTTCTGTAAGCAAGAAATATTTTATTCGAAAAGTGAAACGATGGATTTCATTTTTGAATGAAATGATACCGTTCCTTATATATTTCTACACAGAACAAATATGAAATGGAATGAATGAAATGAAAGAAGAGTTCCTGAAACTTATTTCCATAAAAGCTCATTCACGCGACTTGCGAACGATGTTAAATGAGCTGTAAATGAATGAATGCAGTGTGGAAATCGAAGTAATTTTGTGGAAAACGAAATAAATAAAAAGTATGGATCAGGAAACTGAAATTTATTTATAACAGAAGGGGGAAAATACGCGGCATCATACATTTTTTACGATCCATACCAATTCATAAATAAAATTCTTCATTCATAATTCATTTTTTAAATTATGCGGAATGTATTTTTAAATATAGCATGTTATTTGTATTTAGATAACAGTACTAGATGCTTTTAAGTTACAATATTTGCTTTGTTCCATCTTTTCTGATTTCTCCTTCTTTATGATTCAGTTCTGTTTTCTGGGAAATGTCCATAAAAATTGTGACGTGCATCGTGATTTCTTTTAAGCCCTTTTAAATAAAACCATCAAGATAAATTTCCCATAGTATGAATGGACAAAATTTCTGATATAACATTCGTGAATTTACAAGTGGCGTTTACTTCACGCTATAAAGGTTTGAAGAGTCAGGTAGTTGTCAGTAATAGCTGTTGTTCTCTAAATGGATTGTCTAATAAAACGTTGAATTACGTGATGCTGGTGATGGATTATCCAAGTCCGAACGTGGAATAAATTTTAATATTCCACTTACGGAACATAACATTTCAGAAGTTGTTGGAACTTTCTCCGTTGTATCATGAGTGCATCAAGAGTAATTCTTGAAGGCATTCCCTTCCACAAGAGACAGCGTAATGGCTGAATAATGGATTCATGGTAACAGAAGGAGTAGAAGAATTTGTATTCACTGATGACATTTTGGATAGATTGGTATACCTTGACATTTTAAAGAATAACTAGCAAGAATGTGCTGCTGAACTAGGGAATTGAGTCGATTTTTGCCTTCCTGCAAGGCAATGACTCGAACCATAGGCGGAGATTTTCGAGTTATATTTTATGTAACACTGAAAGCTGGAGTTGCACATTCCATGTCAATCTTCAAGCCCAAATATCAGAAATGTTATGATCTAAATTGGAGAAATCCATCCATGAAAAAGTCAAGACAAATAAAGAGGATCTGAAGTAACGTTTAAGAGAAGAGTTGCGATACATTTTAGATGAAACATTTAAATTAGACACAACAGATAAAAAATCAGAGGTACATCCGTAAAAATGCAAAAATAAAAATACAAAATTATCACGACGTTTGCATAAATATTATAGAATTGGTATTTAACGGAGCACAAACTTGATTTAGCTAAATATAATATATTCACTCAATAAAATATTATCACTCATACACAAAAGCCGTAAAAGCAAATTTCTATCCTTCGATCAAAAATATCTCGAATCTTTTTGACATTTTGTTAAATTATTGGTTTATGCAAAATAAATTAAGTCACATGTTTTGTTCAAACAAATGATTTTAAAAGCTGTCAGCAAAATCAACTCCCATGGAAATGTTGCAATCGGTATTTTTTTCAGGATTTCAGAAAATAATTTTGATTTTTTTTCCATCTGTTTATTCAGATTTTATTTCCTTCTATCATCTGAAAGGGAAAACATTTCACATTTTTTTTTGTTTTTTTAATTCACCTTAATCATTTCTCAACCATTTTGCCAGAAATTTCCACTTTGCGCATGACATCAAATCATGACAGAAATTACACTAAATGGTTTGCAAATAAAAGCAGCATTTTCTGCTAATAGTTTCATTTCGATTATTCATAACAACGCTTAATACAATAGCGTTAATAGTTAAAACATATGTTAAGTAGTAATGTTATCGTTTATTCCATTCAAACAACACACCCTTGGGTGCATACTTTATGATTGAGAATACCGGATTGATTCTAAACACGAATCGCCTACAAATATCCATAAATTATTAGCGGAGACTATATGGTTGTAGGCGAATATCCATTTAAACTTATGATTAGATTTCTAATGATAGGAAGGAATTTATGTGAAATAGCAAAGCTTCATGCAGTTAAAGATATAAATTAATTAAAACATTATCTATATGTTTTCTCTAATTATATTTCTATTAATTAATTATTAAATAGAAATCTATTATATACTACAAAGGAAGACAAGTAAAGTCATTTTCTTTCCTTTACGTAATCATTCACATTCATTTCCATTGAAATGACATTCATAATTACGCAAAGAATTAAATTATTATTATTATTTTTAAATTATCAGACCAAAAATTATTATATGCATTACTAGAACATCTTTTTTCATTTGTTAGGAAGATCACTCTTTTTTCAGTATAATGTATATAATCCTATCTACATGAAAGTAGCATCGACTTAGAGATATTTTCCTTTATTCGTAGTACAGTAGAGCCACGGAAACCCGAACTCTTTTCAATTTTTTGAAAACTTTTTAATGAAAAATGAAGGAAAATAATAATTACGAATCGGATACAAAGCTAATGCTTATTCCTAACTTAAAAGAAGTATTCAAATTGGTATTTGAGAATGAATACAGCACCTTAATTAGTAGAAACAAACTCAGATATTCTTCTTTTTACCCTCAACTTGTTTGCCACTATAAAGTGGGAATCGCTGCTTGCTGTTTCCGTCCTCTTTCATCAAGAACCCAGAGACAATGCCTTACTGCATTTGGTATATCAAAAGTATTTTAGGTATTAAGGAATTTCCCGGATAATCCGAATTCCCCGGAATCCGAACAAAGGTCAGCAACAATTAGTTCGGATTCCCGGGGTATTGATTTTATTCGTATTCATTTTTATATACATCTGAATGAGGTTTTACGTTTTGAGCTAATGCTAATTAGAAATTTCCCATTCATTCTGTCAATTAGTACCGCAGTAATTCATCAATTGATCCTGTTTCTCAAAATTATGAATCAAAAGAAACAGTTCTTTTCATCTTACCGGTACAGAACTATTCTGAAACATTGATTATGGAATCATTTTATTGTTTCCATATTATTTCTTAAGAATGCATGATGAAACACTTTAAGGGATTGTTCATTTCACGAAACATTTCAGGGGAATTGTTCGCTAATTTAAACACGTTATTTAATTGTTGTCTGAAAAATTAGGAATAGCAAATTAGTGGTTGAACAAAGCACGAATATTTTGTTGAGAAGCTCATTATTAGGAGAGTTCCAGAATTACCTTTTGTTGCATGCTTCACCATAAAAGCTTAATTCGTTTGAGTCCCTGAACAGAAGCGTATTCCAATTTTCTGCATCCATATCATATTATTCCGAGTCTTGCTAAGAACTTTACACTTAATTACAGTTCTCGTCTCAAACTTTTTTCCACTGAATCTTCGGAGATGGTCTTAAGTTTCCCATCTTTACAACGCCATTATTCAAAAGGTAATCATACTTTAATTAGTAATAACAGGATTGTTTTGTATTCATCATTGTTCTATTTATAAAACTTTAAAATATCTTATCAATGGATAATGTTCTTCGATAATTCGTGATTCTTGCTCAGATATATTTCTTATCTAATTATTTGGATTAGTTTGTCGTTTACTGAAGTTACGTCCAATTGGTAGGCACTTTTACAGAATTAAAGTAATGGAAAGAAACCATCTGAAAGAAAAAGATTGAAGCAAATAAATTTTTAAAATGTTGCTTAAAATCCTATATTTGTGACTAGAAGTAAAAATATGTGTTTGGGGATGTTTCTAAGATAATACAGCCAATTTTTTCAATTAATTTAGTTTAGTTATATTAACGTCCCGTTTTGAAGCATAAACTATATTAGTAATGCACAAAGAAAATTTTATTCTTTGCAGGTAAATATTTTTATAGTTACAGTCTATTTAAGAATTCGTACAATTTTCACGCCTTTAAAATATAGTCGCATCCACAAACTTCCGCTTGTAATAAATATAAATCAACAAACACTCTTTTAGAAAAACTAAATTCTTTAGAGACGGGGTATTATTGAGTTTGCACCATACTTTTATATTGCGATAACTCTTTTTATGAAGCGGCAAATAGTGCCGCAAAACTTTCGTTCTCTTTTGCTCTTTAATGACTTAGAAAATATCAAGTATTGGAAGGACCGTCTGCAAAAAGTGATTACTGAGAACTTATCACGAAGAGCAGAAAATTTAAGCTGTGCGTACATTTGTGATAAGAAGCTAATTGCATTCACACTCATATTAACAGATTCAATAAATGTAATTTGACCGCTGGCCAAATGACGTCAGTCCTCCATAGTCCTTGAAGGACTTCAAAATATGTTAATCTAACGAATCATAATTGACTCAACTTCGGTCATTTTGATACGGGTTGAGACACAAATGATCAGTGATGCGGGTTAATTTTCACTGTCATGTTGGGATTTAATATATTTTTCGTAATGGGTAAATCAGATGCCTCATGAGCATTTTATTTTTAAATATTTTTATTATGGGTTTCTAGGTTATGATGACTATTACAATAATTGCATGCATTAAAATATCAGGAAGAATACTCACTGACAAATAGGATCTGAATATCAGGCTGCTATATTGGATTGATAGATTAGACAGATTCATGTTCCTTATTCTAGCTGTAAGAAAACTATTGATGAAGAATTTTCAAATTTGGCACTGTAATATGATGGCAAAAGCGATCTTTGGGCAGACATCCCCATTCCATAAATTTCCGTGTCAGAATGAGGATGACCTATGAAACATATAACTTATGTTACGACTTTTAAATTCGTGTTCATTCAACTACCATAAGGGATAAAAAAATTTGCTCTTGCTTGTCAGAAAAAGACGAAGGCAACAGTCAGATATATTTCATCTAAAACTTTTATTAAACATAGAACGAGCACATGTAACACACATAACATGGACAGGGTTTAATAGACACTAAGTAAAAATAATATAAAACCAGGAAGTAGCGAGCAGTTCCAACAGGCGACAACCTTAAATTCAGGGAGTTTCGACAACGTGCACTAGATCCATAAACAAAGATCTTCGATTGATTCGATTCCTAAAATCACAATGCTATTAAGGTATGTGACTACCTCTGGATAAATTATTTTTAATTCCTTACATTTCGATGAAATGCACATATTTTAAATTAAAATGAGTTATAAAATTAAGAATATCATTGTAATTTTAATGAAATTTCATTAACTTTCATAACATAGGCGATTTTAGCAAACTTTTAGTGAAAATTTGCATTTACACAAAATGTCCTATAACAAATTCTATTCAAGATATATTTTTGTATCATGAACTAAAAGATTTGTATCACCTCTAAAAGTTTTGGAAATATTCCAAACTTCCTGAAAAAAACTGGAACATGTCATAAAAATACCATCTAATTTTTTCACTAAAAAGTTGTTAAAATAACTAAATATAAACGGAGAGATTAGATTTTAGTTCTTAACATAGCTAGAAACAAATAAAACATTTTCGCAAAATTTGATTTGAATATCTTAAAAAATTTGTCCGATATGTTGTTTACCGCAAAGAAAAATAACGAAAAACACAGTTTTTCAGCAGACAAATTTAAACCTTTTAATACGGTATAAAAACAATTCCACTCACTTTAGAATCTTAAAACTTGCTACATCTGTAAGACTTGATTTCTTGCTTGATTTTAACTATTAAAGTGAGAAATATCAACAATAGTAACATTTTTTTACGGGAAAAGTCTTGAAGACTCTTAGAGATAAATGAATTCCTTTTAAATAATAAATTAATGGTTTTTGATTTTTGATTAGCCCTTTCGGCCCTGGCGTCCTAGTATTAAGACACATGTTTAGATTACACACACACACACACACATACACACACACACTCTAGATTCCATATTTTTAAGAATTTCAACTTCGAAAACCTAGGTCCTACTAATAATGCCTCCAGGAATAGGATGATGCTTTCATTTCTGCCCAATAGTTGGCAGCATGGTCGTAACAGAGAAAATAGTTGAGGTTTCCGACCATCTGCAGTCAAAAAGCAAGTTTTTTGCATGTGTTTTAGTCCTTAAAAAGATTATTATATTTAATTCTCTGCTTTTTGAAAAATTTCATAATATAAATCGTACTATTTCTGCCTAATTCAGTGCTTTTAACTTAAAAATAATGATAAATTGAACGACAAATAAGAATCAAACATTTGTTCTACTAATAATAGGGCACCGGGCCTTAGAGCAGACATGAATTTTTATACTTGTTCGATTTTTGGAACACCAGGTGTCTATTGCTTTGTTTTACAGTTAACGATATTTCCTCTAAAAAAGCATTGTGTTGGAAGTATATTTTGGATATTTTGCAGTTGTTATTTAATTATTAACCATAAAAATTGATCCAAAGTTAAAAACAGATGGACGAGGTATTTCAGATAAATATGTTACAGAAGTTGGAAAAATCGCTGTAGTGAAATGGTACTGCAATCGTGATGGCGTAGTTAAAATATGGAGCAAAAAAGATGTCCCTTTTGTTGAAGTTTCCAAACCTGAACTTGTAATGTTTTACAATCAAAGTATGAGGGGGGGTGGACAAGCATGATTTATTAATATCATTGTACCGAACGTCTGTAAGGAGCAAAAAATGGACCCTCCTCGTCATCTTTCATTATTTCAAATATGGCTACAATAAATTTTTGTTCATGGTACAAATGAGATGCAAAATGTTCTGGATTTCATCAGAAAATTTGAATTAATTACTGGACTTCACATTTCAATACGAAACTCACTCATTTTCAAGTCGTCAGCGCCCCTCCAAACCCGGACTTCTTTCAGGGTCAGGTCAGGCCCTGCTGTACCACCTACAAAGAAAAGTTAAATCCGTCTGCCATATCTTGCAATGGCATGTGAATTTGATGAGAAACCACTGACTGAAACAAGTTCAAAGCAACAAAGATGCAAATTGGAGGTTTCAGATTTCAAAACTACATCCTTTTGGCAATGTAACATGTTGATGTTCTCATGCTCAAAGAAATGGTTTCAAATCATTTCATACAAAAAGGTAAATGAACTTAAAATAATTTTTTTCTTTTCACTTATGAACCTATTGAACTATTATTGGGACATTTTTAATTGTCAATTGACAAAAAAATTCTGATATTTCATATTTAAGTTACTTATACATAATATAGCATAGTTAACCACTCAATGATTTTTTTGTATCTGTCCTGTGCATAATTCAGCAGAAGGGGTTAAAGTTAAATTAACAGCATTTCGTTTAATTTGAGATTCAACATTTAAAATACTAACACAAAGTAATCAAAAGTAGATAATTTCTGTCTGAAATATTGGCTTTGAGCTCTAATGAATAACTTCTTGCTTAATAAAAAGGTATTATATGTTACTATAATTCTTGAGAAGTTAATTAAAAGGCAACTGAGAAATTTTATTACAAGTAGCAACATTTACTCATATCTTGTTCCCCAAGAGATACGAGCGACATAAACATGCATTTTTTGCACCAAAAAAGTTTTATGCTTTCTACTCAGGAATTTAAGTTAACTATTTGTTAAACACGATAAAATAAAATACAGCAATAACCCTTTCATTTCTGCATAACAAATTTAACAAGGCTGAGAGATTCTCAGTTTGTTATTTTATACAAACGTTCTAGGAAATGTTTTAGTCAGAATATCAACTGTAATATATTCAGTGCACCGAGACAAAGTATAGTCTAATTAAACAAAAATAGAATTCAAGGCGTAATGAAATAAGTTTCTATGAAATAGATGAGATTAAATTTTATGTCAGATTCGTTTTATTTTCTGCATGAGAATGACAAAACATTTCTGCTGAAGATAATGAATACTTATTAAACAGAAGAAATAGAATAAATTTAAAATCATAGAAAGGAATATTATCTTATGGCAACTCATCATTTTACTGATGCTATTCTAATAAGATAAATTGATTATAAATAAGGTAATTATCAAAATTTAAATGAGACATATCAATTGTTAAACAAATGAGGCAGAAAGGGTAAGAAAATCACATTAAAATATTATTACAAGAAAAAAAACTGTATACTTATTTTTGTACTTACAGTTAACTTAACTTGTCTCAAATTTGTCAGGAGGCAATTTTTAGATCGATTTTTCACACTCAGTGTGTCTGAGTTTTAAACTTTGTACAAATGTGAAATCTCGATGACAATACACCATTTAAATTTTTCAGTATTTAAATTAGTTGATTAATTTTATTTCTTTTGATTCAGAACAGGGAGGCGCCATCTGGTAGAAAAGTTGATTACAAGATAAATATAATAAAATATGATTACAGATCATTATAAATATAATATATAATTATAGTAATATATTAAAGACTAAAAAGTAGAAAATAAAAATTAACAAGTTTAAGACGATACGCACTTTTATTAGTGGACTAAAAAGAGGAAAGAAAATGATTTTTTTTATATCAAAATCGGAGGTTGAAGAAGAAATAAAAGCTGAGCGCTGAAAACAATGCTGCAGGAAATGAAGACTAATGAATATTAAAGAAAGAAAATTCCTAAACATTCATTAAAAATTAAAGGCACAAATATTATTAGAATTTCAATTAACTTAAATTATATTTATTACCCTTCGCACTTTTACAATTTGTGCTTTGACTTCAGATTTTCGACAAAAAATTATTTTCTTTATGTTAGTACATAAATAATTGCGTGCTTTAAATTTAACTTTTCATTTTTTATACATCAACACAGCTAATAACTTTCTATTTTCAGATCGTTGAAAGTACTATCCCAAAATTCGGTTAATAATGCATAAAACATACTTATTTTCAAAATAAACAACTAGGCATGTAATATCAAAACTAGCATACATTTCTGTGTCATTTACTTTTGACTTTTCTTTTGATTTGTAGCCCTTATCGCTAATCAATCATTTTTTTTATGTTTTATCTCTTACGGTTTGCCTAATATAAAAAAGACAATAGAGCAATAAACCTTCAAACAACTGTTAATTAACCTGAACGTCTGTTTTGGTTCTGACTACGATCAAGAAATATAAAACTTAATTTCTGTTTGCCTTTTCCTTGCTTATGAATGTTTCCAATCGTCTCTAAGATATAATGTGCTACTATTCTAGCAAATTCAAACTTAAGCTAGATTGATTTGTCTACTAATGCTGAATTATGGGTGCAATATTTTCTTCAATTTTATTAGATTATAGAAATTTTAAGTAAATTGACTTCAATTATATAGATTTTTAACACATGAAAATAAGTTATCTTAGTTGTACTCGAAATCAAAGGTCACATCAACTAAAACAGGGAGGTTATAATTAAAGTTACCTATTTAGGCCTACGTAGAGTCCGTTCTGCTAAACGGATGTGATGAAACTTAGTATATATGTTGTATGGACCATGGGGAAAAGAAACCTGCAATAATAAAATAATAGCTCAGAATTTCGACCACGAGGTGAGAAGGGGGGGAGCATGAAAAGAATAAAAACAAATTAGAAGCACAAATTTTATTTAATCACAGCATATGCTCGATGTGCATTTCGACGTCAAGAACATGGTCAAAGCGTATTATAGAGCGATGGTTGTCCGATCAATTGTAGTAACATGACGTTTTATGCTTACTTTCAATTCAGGCAGAGTCCGTATGCTTTCATAGACACGATCTTTCAGGGATCCCCACAACCAGAAGTCACAGTGATTCAATTCCGGAGAACGGAGGCCAGACAGTCGGAAGAATTTCTCGCAAATCCGATCATCTCAAAGTGGGCTAGAAGCAGTGACTGCTGCTCAGCAATGTGGGCTAATTGCACCATCTTGCATGAAGACAGTAGTCTCAAACACTCTCGCTTTGTAAGATAGGGAATGACCTGCTGCTGCAGAGGTCTGTAACGGGCACCTGATGAGCACCTTTTAGGGTCATGAAGTTGTCTCCTCAAATAAAAAAGGGACCAAGAAAGAAATCAGCGGTAAAACCACACCATATCAGTAACGGAACCAGGATAGGATATTGTTTATGCACAACATTAGAACTTGCGGTACTATATGCGACAGTTCTGAGAATTCACTGCTCCGTCTAGGGTGATACCCTCGTCCGACCACAAAATGTTCCAAGACCCGAATTCCATAGGTTAATTGTGCCAAAACAATTCTAACAAATTGAGTGCATTGGTCCGGATCTGCAGGGTTCAGCAATTGCACAATGGTCTCTATGGATACCACTTTACAATGGATCGAAGAACCTTTCATTACTGTAGACCAAGAAGCAAAGTATATGACACCGCTCGAGCACTTGTCGAAGAATATTAGGAATCGGACACTCGACCATGGTAGGCAGGCTTCTTCACCAGTTTCACTTGAAATCCGTTTCTGTCCTCTTCCTCGAGGACCTCAACTCCCCAATCCGCGAAATTTAGTAATAATCTTTTTCAAGCCTCCCGACATAGCCCCTTTTGTGGTCTTTCAAGCGTTGATATCTAGCAGTTGCAGTTGACAGGTTACTGCCGTTCCGATAAAACAGTTTCATCAGTAAAGCTCGTTCTTTCTTCTGCTAACGGCATGGTGAAAAATAATTTTACGCAATGACTACCTTTTAAATCGTTGGAAATTTGCATAAAGTCCTTTCTAGTACAAGAAAACCGCATTCTATTGTTTTAAATTTGAACTATTATTATTATTATGCAGACTTTTTTTTTCCCATGGTCCATATAATCTATCCTAAGTTTCATCGCATCCGTCTATTACAAGGACTCTACGTAGGTCTAAATGAATGCTTTAACCACCTGTAAGGGAAACTAAAGGAAAATTGACCCTCTTTTACTTTTTCTTATATTTCTCGAATATTCGAATTTTTATCATCATGAAAAGACTTGTTTTAAGAAGAGAAGTGTACTTATGCTAAATTGATTTAATCATAAAATATCATTTAATCATAAAATTTAATCATAAAATAAATATATTTCACAAAATCGACTAGGGTCAAGAATCTTCCCTAACCTTAAGGATACTTGACCCTATGGTTAGGGACACTTGACCCTACAATAGGAATGCCTTAACTCATGGTAGATTCGCGTCAGAATAATACAGTTTAAACACAAGAAAAATGTCAGATTAAACACTGAAAAACTTTATTATTTATTTATTTTCTTTTGAAAAGCTTGATAGACTTTCTTGGTTCTTGCAAGATTCAAATGCAAAAAATCAATAGAATAGAAATATATAATCCAGGGGAAATTCAAATCATTAATGGAAGACGAACTCAATCGAAACGGCGAAACTTTAAAAAGAAACCAAACGATAACAAATAGTTCGAGCAAAAGATTTTTATTACAATAATAAATGAATAAAAATCGTTTTTTCGTAAGATGGGAAAAATAGAATAAATATATTTCAATTCTTGTTAAGATTTTTACTAAAATAATGATTTGCGTCATTTGAAATTATCACATTAAAAAGAAATTTTATTCATCAAATAATTACTAACAAACAATTTTTAAATAATTATTCTCTATATTTGAGTTGCCATATTGCCGACAAACTTCAAGCAGCAGAAAACTGATCCCAACCGCAAAATGCGCTTCGGTCGACAACAACATCGAAGCTGGAATAGCTTTTGATAGGATCAAGTCTCCCTAACTTTTTAAGGTCAAGTATCCCTAACTTGACTTTTTCTAAATAATCTAAAAATTAAAGCACTTGGAATTAAAATGCTGCATAATTCCATATATCAAATTAAATCTAGAAGTATGCTTAAAACTCGGAAATATTTCAATTCATCATATGTTCAATAGAAAACTTCCTATTCACTGAGGAATGAAAAGGTGAAAATTTACTTTAGGGTTTCCGAAACATATTTACCTATATACCATTCCGATGGCTTTAAAGATTGGAATTAAAATCCCCTCAAAATGATAGCGTGACCAAAGGTCAAATAAAAAATGGCACACAAAAATGTACCAATAATCTCACAATCTGAGTAAATCACGTAGGGTCAAGTCTACCTACTTGGAAGGAAGGCCATGATCGTTTCCAGCTTGTTTGTAGGCGAGCTTTACTTCTCGTATACGTAGAAAGATTATTGCAATTATCAAAAAATTGACCTCAATATTTTGATAAACTTTCGTTTCACACCTCCCATTTTTGGAATTACATCTCTCTGTCGGTCTGGAAATACAACTCACAAACGGAATTGATTAGAACAATGAAATTTTGTATAAAGTTTTCACATCCAGATTGCTATCGAATTTTTGACGAAATCCATTAATGCGAAGAATATCTGTTTGTCAGCATGAATAATCAAAATACGACACCTCAAAAAAGCAGTAAACTGGATGGATGAAATTTAGCACATAGTTTTATCACCAAAATTGTAAATTCTCCGTCGGCCTTTAAAACATTCTAAACCCTCTGGGTGAGAGAGTCGACATTGGTTTAAAAATTAAAATAAAAAGATTGTTAAATATTTTGATAATAGGGAAATTCATCAGTAGTTGAACGTGTGCTATTAAATAAAAAATATGGGGTAAAAATAATGCAGGATACCAATAGAAAAAAAATTTTCCAATCCATCTGGTCATTGCTTAAGTAACAAATTACCCTTTAAGATACAAAATTAATTTCGTAAATAAAAAAATAAATATGTTAAATAAAATAATATTTAAATTTTTAAAGCATATAGACTGAAGCGGCTTTCGTCATTTTTTTTTAACTTTTAAACGCTGAGAGCATTAACTTTCGATTTGTGGGCTTGAGTAATTTGTGAACTCGAACTAGTGAATAATTTTAAACATTAATTATTAGTAAGCGAAGGATAATCATATTTTATAAGAATATCTTCTCATAAAACTCAAAATGTCTCAGATGAAACATTATGCAAAAAGAACTATTTCTTTTCTCCCATCGATTAACATAATAATGTAATGAAAGCCATTGCGTAATTCTTACTTCCTTTTTTCTTTCTTTATATCAAACATTCGACTCGATCAGTTTTTGGAATGCTCACTTCTTATCAATAAATTGAAACCACGAAATAGGTCAGAATGACCGTAAATCAAATATAGATATAAGATAAGTGCATTTTCGTTATGTTTGTTATTAATGTAAGGAGGTAGATTATTGCTGCATCATTTTAAAACTGATCTGGAAAAATAACTTATACTGAATAGAGGTGAATAACAAAATATAACATATAATTTGAGTAGTATATTTAAGATCTAATAAACTTTATTTCACTAATTTGAAATAAATGGTTTTATTTAATTTAGAAAAAGGCCATTCAAAACCAACACAGAACACTACCATAGCCGACATTATAACTCTTCATAAATCATTTATAAAGAAAAACAGTTTTAGTATAAACATTTTACACGTATTAGGTTTTAGTAAAACAATAAATTTATAGTATTTATGATAAATCTCTGCGACTTTTTTAAGTTATTCATATATTCATAATTCATATATTCGACTTTTGTTATAAATATAATTAGAATGCATGCGATGTTAGAACTACTAAGAATTTGAATGGCAGATATGAGAACAAATTTTTCATTGTCTTAACAGAATGTTCGGGGATACTTCCACAAATTTTCCGTGTCAAATTTTAAGAAAATATTATTGAATATTCTCATATCTTAATACAAAAAGTAAAATGAAAATAGCAAAAATCATAATCTGTTATAGATAATGTTGCGAATTCATGGCACTTGTTAAAAATAAGGAAGAAGGAGTATAAGATCAAAAATATATTTAGCTTCAACAGTCCAGGCAAAACAACTAATTAGGCATAACTGATAGTTAGGCATATGAATCCTTTTCATCTTTCTTTTTGTGGTTTCCATGGATTTGTTGATAATAGTTAACGAAACCTTTTGTCTGTTCTTACAAAAACTGCTAAAAATATTTTTATAATAATGAATAAAAAATGTTCACGTAATTAGCTTACAATAAACATTTCTTTTTAAGAAATAATTAGCATTACCCCGTTTAAAGCTTTTGAAATATGTGCTTATTTTCCGCTCAAACGGATGCCTCGGAATGTAATTTAACAACAGAAACAAGAAACTTTTCAAATCAGCTGTTTACTGCTATTATTAGCGAAAGTCTTTTCATCGTAATAGTTTGGAAATTCATCAGAAGATTTTTTTACAAGTTTCAAATTTTTCCATCTTTGAATTATGTTATACAAAACAGAAACCTCACAGTAAACAGTTTTCTTTTAATTCTTTGTCTTTTTTTTCTTTTAGGATAGTATACGTTTCTTCTTAATGGACAAAATTTTACATTTCAATAATTTTTCTCCGTAAATACGATTTTTTTTAATAATAAGGAGATAGATTTCCATTTTTTGCTTTGATACCGTTCCTTATTTATTTTTCAAAAATGCATGTGCTATATTCACTGAGATAATAAAAAAAGCCCTGATTTTCTTATTTTCATTTTTGACCTTATTTCCATAAAAGCATATCATCATGTATAGCAAATGATGTTAAATGAGCTTGAGTAAGTAAGCAAAATAATAAAGAAGTAAAATAATTTTTTTTTATTAAAAGGAAAAATTATATAAAATATCTAAGAAATTCCTAAAGCTAATATTTGCATGGTCTGAATTTTGCATGTTCACATTTTTTTTCAGTCTGTATAGAAATAGAGAAATTAATATAAATTCTTTAATATTAATTGTTTTAAAGCTTATATAAAAAGATATATGCAACTAATTTTTCAATCAAAAAAATCTAATTTGTCTTCTGTAATGGATAGATAATATATTTCGAGTTAATACGAAATACGAAAAAATATCAAAAGAAATTTAAATAATTCAATCCACACAATATTAGTAACGAGAGAATGCAGAAGTAACCGAAATAACAATAGAAAGAATGAAAACAAAAATTTTAATTGGAGGAACCCAGTCATGCACTTAATCATGAGTCACACACAGCATGGGTACAAAAGAAGTCACGATTTTTTTTCTGTAAGGGGCTTGATAAAATGTCTAAAAAGGAAGCCCCTCGTGACCCAAAAAACTAGACACTTTGTCAAGCCCCTTACAGGAAAAAATCCCGACCTCTTTTGAACCCTTGCTGTGTGTGACTCCTGATGAAGTGCATGGTCGGGTTCCATCATTTTGAATTTTTGTTTTTATACTTCGAGTTAAAAGCGTTTTTCATTGTTATGATCTCTGTTTATGCCAATGAAGTTTATGAGCAAATATATAAATTCTAGCATGTTGAATTGTTTTATACCATTTTTGATCAGAATATGAAAAAACTCCTATGTAAAAATTCAAATTATGTTTTCTCTTAAAATTATTACACATGAAATGTAACATCATGTTGAAGCTGATATAATTATTTTTTCGTCAATTTCATTCTTAAATAGTAAAATATTTCGTAGACAAGATAACTCGGTAAGTGTAAATGTGTTTAGAAAAGGATTAATCTGAAATTCCGGTTTAATATTTTAAATTTTGTAGGGTTTTTTTTTATTTTTTTGCGATACGTTTGTTCCTGAATGGAAGGAAAAATTAAATTGGTTACTAAGAGCTCTTTTAAAATATCTTTTTACTTTTTAAAATGTGTTGAAGGAATTTGTAAAAATATTATTTAAAAAAATTAACTCAAAATTACAGACACATTATATATGGTTATCTTTTCATTTTTGGTGCACTTTTCATGTCAATTTTTTTTTCATATATTTTCTCTTGAAATATATAATATAGAGCATTATTATTTATCAAAAATTTAAACAAACAACTGAGTGAACGAAACTAAAATAACGTTATCTTCTTCGGTTTAGAAAATCATTTATATTTATAAAAGAATTTTATTCGGGAACTTAATTCTGTTGTTGTTTCATAGCTTTCATTAGCGGAACACATCGGCAACTATTAAAATATAAATCTTTCAGCCGATTCTTCTTAATCACAACAATCATAATAAAAGTAAAATGAAATTATCAAAACTTTTGGTCTCATTAATCGCATTTCTTGAAGGGGCATTTGAGATTTTGTGAGGGATTTTTTAAAACTAATCTTAATTTATATTTTAAATTTTCCAATATTTTCTATTTTTGTCGCATACATCTACAACAACACAAGGAGGATCAAATAAATTTCAAGGATTTAAAACTAAACAATCCATAGAACTAAAACAAAGTTAAAGTAAATTTTCGCTTAAAAAATCTAAATAATAGAATTAAAACAACTGGTTAAAAAAATAATTTTCTTAACAGATGCTGCTATGCTTTGGACAAAGACTTTCAAAGCTAAGATTATTTTGATAAGTTATACAAATAAATTGTTGCAAAATTCTATATCAAAATTAGCTAATTCTTGTATTGATCGTTAAATAAAGAGTAATAATCTAATTTCCATAAATTTATTTCGGGTGTTTTCTTTCAAATAAAAGTGATTTTAGAATGATATGATTTCAACTGTATAACTTTTTTCTGACAAAATATAATTTAATTATAATTTTTATTCTGTACTTCAACAAATGTATCTTCGGAAGGAAAAGCTACATAAGTGGTCTGAAAATTATATTTCAATGTTAATTACCAATTTTAATTAAATCGAAAGCTTACATTGTCGATACCTTTCTATATCTTAACGGAATTCGAAAGAAGTTTTTATGGAAACTTCCCTATGTATCTGGCTTCCAAATTATATAAAAAAAATTATACTACGTAAGTATTTACTACAAATACTTATATTTCCTCTAATATCCAAACTATTAGCTTCAAATTTTAACATAATGATTCGCTAACATATTGCCCCATAATCTGTAAGTTTCGTATCATTTGGTTGAAAACTCTGTATGCAGAACCAAAAAAACATACGAAAAAATTTGGGCTCTTTAAGAAAACCTTTATATCTTCCCGAATATACATGCTATTCTTGCAAAATATATCCAAATATTGAGCACAGAAAATATAGCCATTGATGAAAGTTGCAAACCATTATCAACTTTCTGTGAAAGGGATTCAGCCCGAATAATTTTCTTTTTCATTACTTTCTGGTTGCTCCATCGTGACAAAATCTTCACTGTAAAATGTAAGTTCCGACGATTTTACTTTCCACGACATGTGTCAATGCCATGCCGAGTTCGCCGGTTAAAAGAAGGTCCCACACGATATTAGGAGGTTTCCAATAACTTTTGGCACATCAGTGTATTTATATTCACAGTCGAGGATAAAGTTTGGTTGATACAGCAATAATACCTTTCCCAAAAGCTAAAGATAATATGATATCTTTATAATCTACATCAAAAATAATACTTGGTGCAAGTACGCATTTAAAAAAATGAAATTTCTATTATAATTTAATTAACTTTTACAAGAATCATTACATTCATTTACAAGAATTTCTTACAGAATTATTAAATGAGCTCGGCTTCTATAGATATTTCATTGAAATTGGAGACACAAATAAAGTTATGCATTTTGCTTTCATGATTTTGTTTGTTTGCGTATATCCACGGAACTTTATAATCTCTTTTGAAGACAAAAAAATTGCAATAGTATAACTTTAAACACAAATAAAATATGTAAAGTAAGAAAAGGAATAATAGTTTGTTACTCCAATGAATGCATAAATCTTGCTTAAATATAGAAAAACGATATATTCAGTTCGTAAACTCCCTTTTAATGCGGAAAAATTTATTTACATTAATCATCGCCTTATCTTTCTAACGAGGCTTTCTGAAATAATTAAATATCTTTCTGGCTTTTCTATTCTTCTAGCGTGTATTATGGCGAATACTTGAATTTTAAATAGAATTCCTATTATGAAAAATATTTTTTTATCACTTTTAAGTCGAAATAACTTTCCTCATTTTCTTCTTTCTTTCCTTAGTTTTTGAATGCACGAAAATTCTTTAAAATCTTTTAAAAGTTGCAAGTATATACTCACTACTTCCTGACTTTAAAGGGAGGTTTTGATATTTTTTTCTTGATATTCGTGAGTACTTGAGTTGATATGCATTCTCGGCCAAAACTTACATGTTAGAGGTGAATGAAATATGTATTAGAGTGAAACATACTTTATTTTCATTTATAAATTTTATATTTTATAGGAGAATACTTAAAAGCATTTTTGCAAGTTAACCTTTCCTAAAACTTTACCATCTTTTTATTATTATTTTAGTGTTATAGACCTATGATTTTTCTCTTATTTTGAAAGTATAACAGTTTATTAACATCAGATTCGACGTCAATGCATTTTCATTCAAAGTCTTAATTGAATAAACATTCAACGCAAAGACATACTCATTAATTATACCAGTATACGGCACTATGAATGCAGCAATTGTACAAAAACGATTTCAAATTAAATAATACATTTCGGATCTAACTGAATAATATTAATTTACTCTTCCTGTTCAAAGTTTTTTTAAAGTGAGAAATTTTTCATTGTTGCCTTGATTGAAACATACTATAGTATTAAAGCCCTCCAGTGAATTCATTAAAAACTTATTCACACCTGAACATTTAGGACACTAGAAACTGACATATTTACTAACAGAATATATATATATATATATCAAGACCAACATATAAACACAAAATAAAAACTCAAAAACAGTAAAAAAGGACAAAATGGCTAAATAGACAAAAACCAGAAAAAACCAAAAAAATTGAAAAATATCATAGCGAGCCGCTCGTCAGGGAGGGAAGCTCGCTCATGATATTAATTTGTGCTTTTTTCTGCTGACGACAAACGAAATCCGTTAAAAATTGCCGTCATCCCCTCTAAAAACACAAAACAGACGAAAATGGAAGATGGAAGATTTCTTGAATAAAAAATATAAATACATTTAAGAAGATTTAAAAAGAATCAAATACAAAAATCCGAATACAAATACAAAAAATCCGAATACAAAAATACCTAGAATAAAAAACAGTCGTAACATAAAAAATAATAAAATAAAGCGAAATATGCTTACCATGGCAAGGGAAACGCTACCGCGACCACGAGGAAAAAGAACGCCAAACCAGTTATCGCCGTTGCCAAACAGAGGAAAGAGAAAGAAAAGGAGAAAGAGGCTTTGTCAGTAGCTCTGAAATCACTGCTTGAGATATCGTCGCACAAAGTTCTCGGGAATACCATTATTTAAAAGTTGATCATACAAAAGCTTTAGTTGTCTAGATTTTGAAATTTCGTTCGAACAAATAGATCTAATGCGAGAAAATTGAGAGATAATAGTGTTTCTATAAATCTTAATAGAAATATTAGAAGACCAATATGAAAGTCGGTTGACACAAAAATTAAAATCCATTCTTTTGTCAAAGATATCGATACAAAAGCTATTATCAATAAGTTTAATATCCAGATCTAAGAAATCCGCTTCAAACTGATTACAGTTTGTTTGTTTAAGAAGCAAGGCTGAAGGATAAATATTTTGCCACGTAATATTAAATGATCCATGATTAAAAACAATAAGATCATCTACGAATCTGAAAGCCTGAGGATGAAAAAGTAAATAATTCTTCTCAAAATAATGAAGGAAGAGGTTAGCTGTAATAGAAGAAAATGAAGATCCTTGAGGAATGCCATGTGATTGGAGAAAAATACTTTCCCCATTGTAAATAAAATTATTAAATATGCAAAAATTACATAATTTATCCCAATACTCAAAAGAAATATTGAGAATATTTTTGTAATCAAAAAAGTAAGAGTTAAGCACCTCTCGAAGAGTGGCTAGAGGAATGCTTGTAAAAAGATCTTTGAAGTGAAAAGTCTCAATAGAAGAAATACTGTTCTTATTATTGTGAATGAAATCAATAACCGGTTTATTATTGTTAATAATCCAAGTGAAACCTTCTGAACAAATGACATTCAGTAATTTTTTTAAAAGATTGAAGAAAATGTAACCAGGTTGCTTCATGTATGAAGAAGTTCCACAAGTGATAAAACGATAAGAAATAGGATTTTTATGAAATTTTGGATTAATAGTAATATAAGGAAAGCAAAAATTGAATTTCTTAATTTTGAAGAATTTATAGAAAGCAAGAATTTTTTTGGATATTGTACTCATATTAAAGTTGGACTTTTTGTATGTTGCAGAATTTTGAAGTTCATTATACAGAAGATTATAGTAATGCTGTTTGCAAATAAAAGCATAGTTATTGGATGCTTTGTCGATAGGAGTGATGATGAATTTACTTTTTAAGTCTTCAATAGCAATTTTAATATTAGAAAATCTAAAAGAATCAAAACATTCGGTTGTTTTTCTTAATATATATATATATAACCTGGCTAAAGCTTGTCCACATCCAAGCTGCTATATTAACTGTTGAAAAATCCATTTACTTGGTTTGCCTATTTCAATACTTTTAATAACAACAGAGTTTTTTTACTTGTTGACATATAAATTCTTAAAATTGATTTTTTGTTCAGGGTATCTTTAGTATTTTCAATTTTTTAGATTTTATTTAGAATTGATGTTTAGTTTAGTTATATTAACGTCCCGTTTTGAAGCAACACGAGGGCTATTTTGGGACGGACCTCGTAATTTTGAACCTCGGTCAGATGACGAGGACGACACCTGAGCTGGCACCCCCCTCTCCAAACTTCCACGCCACACAAACGGGAGGACGTTTGACCACTACGTATGATTTAACGTGCAACAGGCCCCATACACGGCGGATCTTCAGTGGAATCGGGTCTTGAACCTGGAACCCTCCGGCTCCAAAGCCGAGACCTTACCACTAGACTACCGCGGCCGTTAAAATTGATGTATTGTTCAAATAATGACTTTTTAGTATAGAATTTGATTCTTGATATGTTTTGTTTACTTTATTTCTGTATGATTATATACAAGTTATATTTGGATTTATATTATATATATATATATATATATATATATATATATATTATTGATCTCAATACAATATTTTAAAGTTTACAGCAGTTAAATATCAATTAATCGATTAAATGTAATTAAATTTTGATTCAGCACGAGTGGCACCATCTAACTAACCTACACTAAAGTTTTCGATTTCTGTCGAAACTCAACTAAGTTCCTTCAAGGAAAGTCTCTCTGTCTAATCCTCTGTGTGTATGCGACACAATGTTAATTTAAAAAGAAACTAGACGGATAAAATTTATCATGAAATTTCTCATAATTTGGATCAAATCTGCCAAAGGGTCCACTGTCCGTCTGTTTGTCTATTCATGTATGTGTGAATGCGATAACCCAAAAACGCAACAACCTGCATGAATTAAAATGAAATTATGTTGTCTTGACAGCAGAATTGCAGATCTGTATCAAAATTTGGAGCAAATCTTCCAAAGACGACTGTTTGTCGGTTTATTTATTCTATGTGAACGCGATAACCCCCAAACGCAACAGCCTAAATAAATGAAAAGGAAATTACTCGTATGCTGTCTTGATACCAGAATAGAAGGTCTGTATAAAATTTCTAATGCATTTAGTTAAAGGGAAGTCAGTACAAAGGGAAAGGTACACGATTTTCTATGCGATGCTACTAAGCTTCATACAAAACACGCCATACTGGGTAAGTAAACGATAAAGTTGAGAGGGTGAATAGATTTTCTTGACAAATTAAAATATGCTGAAATAGAAACAGCGTATGATTCAGATTTCAGAATCTCAATGGCAACTTGATCGATATGCCTCGATACCTAGGCATTTATTTTATGCGTTAAACTGGTGGTATTTTAAAAACAACGGGCATATTTCATAGCTTTTTTTAATTTCTTATAAAAAGTGACGCTAAGAAACAATGCTTATCTTGTTCACACCATGGAAGTTCTTAATTAAAGCTCGAAAACAGCAAAAATAAAAGAAAGTAGAAGCAAAGAGTTTCTGAAAAAAAGATAACAGTGAAATACCATGAATTCGGAAGTGAAATTTTGCCCTCGTACTTGTGCGTAAGATTTAATAGCCACCAGCGCAAGCTTTCTCTAATGACATGTGAAAGAAGGTTTTCAAATGGAAGTTTTTTTAATAAAAAATTTTAAAAAAACATAAAACGCTTTCTTCAAGCGTTATATTAAGTATTTTACTTCATAAGATTTTTGCAGATTTTCATTTTAAACAAAACCTGCGATTTCGCCCTCAGAAAAAAAATCTACCTAGGATGATCCTCCACCACAATCGCCCCTCGAAAAAAAACTCTAGAACATGAACATTTATTGAACACCCCCTGTCAAAAAAATCCATC
Organism: Araneus ventricosus; assembly: GCA_013235015.1. Classification (NCBI taxonomy): domain Eukaryota; kingdom Metazoa; phylum Arthropoda; class Arachnida; order Araneae; family Araneidae; genus Araneus; species Araneus ventricosus. Next base: position 23,301 of record BGPR01007287.1, on the reverse strand, counting down.
TGTCACGACTGTAATCATTTCTAAGGTCCCTACATTAACATCTAAAATTTTACTTTAAAAATAATTTTAGCAACAACTTTAGTTACAGAAATAAAGAATTTGAAGTTTTAAAGTGTAAAAGTTTCGGAAAAATTTAAAATATTAGAAGAAAAGTCATTGAAGTGTTTTAAATCATACGAAAATAAATATGAATAAAGAAATGAAAACTTATAATTCATTGAAAATTCTGAAAGCAAGGAAATTAAATAAGAGGATATTGATTACTTAGCATTTATTCGTGGATGTCTATATACTAAGATATTGGCCATCGTATTCGTGTTTTAATGTATACCAAAAAAATCACTGGTCTATATATATCGCAATTAATATTTAAAAATTTTAAATTGTGTAACAGCAAGTGCAAAAATTCAAATATTTATATGGGCTAAAATTGTATGCAAATCAATATAAAGAGCAATAAAACAACTAGAAAATCTCATCAGTGGGAATTTTTTGGGTAATCGCTTATACTTCGGTCTCCTCTACAAATTTCAGAAAATGCTAAAAGAATTTGTATCCCCTGAACAAAATAAAAGATACACGAAATAATAAAGATGCTAATGAAGAAAGTTAGGAAAAAGAATATTTCAATTTACAACACATGTAACTGCTTCTTGAGATTTAATGTTGGTCAAGTTTTGTGATGCAAGGTGAGTATAGACGAGGAATCCTATTGGTTAAACGGGCTGGGTACAAGAGGTTTTGTTATTTTAGTTTATCTTTCACAGAAAGGCAATTATTATAACTGTTTTTCTTTTAAAAACAATGGTTAATTATGAAGTTGCGCTTGCTTTTAGTTCTGTCTACATAAAGTAATTATATTTTAGATTGATGGGATAGGTCAGGGGTTTTATACTTGTTTATTTACTTTCGGAATAAAGATAAGTATATTTTATCTTAATAATGAATATTCTGTTAAAATCAATATAATATTACTGACATTTCAAGGCTAAAATATTGTCGTAGTATGAGTATAGAAATTGAGATATAATCTCAAAGAGATTCACGATTATTTATTTAAGAATAAATCTTCTATTTATAATGTTCATTTTATTGCACTGTTAAATTAAAACCAATCGTTAATAATGTTACTTTAAAGTAATTTTTGCTTAATAATCCTTGTTCAGCAATTCGTAAGAGGGAAATATGACTCACAAACTGATGAAGCTAAAAACTGATTGCAGCAGAAAATAATTCTTCAAAATAAATATGTCATCAAAATGAGTGTTTTTTAATCATTTCAACACATACAATGAGCAGTATAATAATACCTTATTTTACTGTTGTACTTTATAAAGTGAAAGCTCTTTTAGAAAAACATCATTAATTACAAAAACATCATTATTTCCGTCCCTCTGCGATGAATACTGTACCGGAAGATAAAATTTTCTAAACTAAAGGGGATAAAAGGAGATTTCATCGCCTTAGAGGAACAAAGTAAAATTTATAGAATAGAACAAAAGAAGATGCAGCACAGTTTATTGAATAAAAATGGAAAAAATACAATAGTACTCCATCATTTTCAATAAAATAAATCTATAGAAATAGTTGGTTATTTCATATATATGAAATCTGTATTGTATTTTGACGAGAGTTGACCATTATTTATAATTTAAATCATGGTTATTCGAAAAAAGGCTTCAAAAATCAGAAAGCTGATATAAATTCATAGGATGAAGTTTATCGGTTTCAATAAAATGTAAAGCAGATCAACCTATTTACATCATAATCAAAATTTTCATTTCTAGAAACTCTGAATAAGAATTACGTTATGTTTTGTAAAATGTTAGGAATATTCAGAATTATTTTCTAAGCTAAGAGTAACGTTTCTCTGCCTTGCATATCATCTTCCGATATTTACAATAAGAGTTTATTCTATTCTGAGATTCCTACTTCTTAAGCAAATAGAAAAAATCGTGTGCGGACTTTAAATGAATTTAGGGAAATCGAATATCTTGCAAATGTCTTTAAATACATTTTTAAGTGCATATTTAGATTTTGCAAAGGGGTACCTTCATTATTTCCCTATTTTCATAAAAAAATTCAGGATTTTGCTTATGCTTGTGTTAAAATTTCAAATTAAATTCTCATTGTTATTGATTCAATTTTTACCTTGTTATCGTGTTATTTGTGATAGAACATTAATTAAATTTTGTTTAGTTTTTTTGTCAATTTATTATAATTCCCTCTTTTCGTGGTTGGAAGTTTGTTATGTCTAAGCTACTTTAATATAAGGCATCTGATTGTATGTTGTAGAGATGAAGATGATAAGGTTAACAGAACGAAATATATTATTCTTCGTATGAAACTATATTTGAGGTAATCCTATTTTCGAACTAGTAGTTTAAATGCCAGAACGTCAAGAAACAAAATGTTTTTCAACGTATTTATTTTGTAAAATTTTAATCACGCTAAACATTTTATATTTAAAATATTTTGTATAAAACTAATTTTTTATACTATTAATGCTACCGCTATTGTTTAATACCAGCCTTCGGAGACCAGCTGGTCCACTAATAAAGTCAACAATATTAATTTAGTCTTATCAACTAACTTCAAAATTAGCAACTTGTTTCATTTTTAATTAGTTTTAAGCATTGATTCTTGCAAAATACCAAAAAATGTAATGGGGGAAAAACTTTGTATGATTATAAAAAAAACCTTTGTATATTAGTATTTGACCAAAATTTTGATGCATGCATACACAGAATGATCTGAAAGACTTTCATTAATTGAAGTTAATTATTTAGACCCTTACATTCATCTTTTAAAAAGGTTTTTCGAAGAATAGCTTTCTAAAATAACATGAGATTTAATCAAGATTTTTTAAAGTTTTTCAATACATAATTCAAATTTAGATAATAGCAATTACACAGTATTTAGCTAATCATAAACGCATATATGAACGAATTTTAGCACATAAATGAATAATATAATCTCTAAAAAAATATTTTGCTGTTAATGAAAGCATGGTTTAAGATTGTAGAAAAAAAGTTAACCTCTCAGAACTGATAGAAAGTCAGATTTTTAAAACCCTCTTTTCATTCAATGCAAACAAATCAACGAATCGACGGAAGTTTAATAATTTAAATCAGGGAATTAAAAAAAATAACATTGGACTAAAACTGATGAAGAATGAAAATGATTTACATTCTTTAAAACAAAAGAAAGTAGTGTTATGAAAAAAATTGTTGAAATTAGCAATAATATATCATACTATAAATGCTTGCATCATTCAAAATACAATCTATTTTCAAGTAAATCTCTATTAATTTTAAAAATGAATGTGGCTGTATCTGTCTAATATCTCCATAAAAGGCAGACCGTGTTTCTTTTTATTTTAATTAGAATTTAATTTATTAAAAATTAAACGACATCTTAGCGCTTCTTTACGATACTTTAAATTACTTTTACGCCGCATAAAAACTCAAAATTTTATTCCAAAGTAGATTTTTACTTTCATGCATTTGGTTGTCATAGATATTATAAAATGTGTTTTTCAACTCAAGATCATTAAAGGATTTTTATTCCTTTTGATAAGTTTGTATAGTGTATTTCTTTATCACACCAGATTCTAATTGAAACTTTTTATAAACTATTAACAAAATTTGCTTTATGTTTTGCTTTCTAATCACATATTTTTAATTTCCCAGATAATCCAGTTGCATTTTAACGGAGAAACAACGTAAAGAAACTTTTGCTGCTCATAAATTTGAAAGATTGGGGAAATTATGATATTTAACTCTTTTTTAAGAGCATTTTTAATATTTTCTTAAAAGTCTCTTCAGAAATTTAATTTCACTTTCATGTTATTTTTTTGTTTTTCAACACATTATAGCATTATTTCATTCAATATATATGATGGTGTAGATATTTTGCAAATTTCTACGTATTTTTTTTAAGTTTGGCCTTGTTCAGACATTTAATTCTGAACAATTAATATTAAAATGCTTTATTTTGAAATCATTTTTAAAAATCGGTAAATCATTTTTGAATAAATTTAATTATACACGCCGTCTTAACAGCAAACAGCCGAGAAATCCAATTTTCAGGGAGAATAATATGGCAGCTGAAGGTGGATAGAACGCAAAGCTTAGATCTTTTTGCATGTTTTTTAACAGAGGAAAAATATGCGGTTTAAAGATTTAAAGAAGTAATAAAAAATGTTTGATTTTCATTACAGCAATGAGAGAAGCATTGAAGCAAATCACATTTAAACCTATTTTTAAAAATTTATTAAAAATAGGAAAAATTATTTTTCAAGTCATCTTGAGGAAACGCCCAACTTTGAACTGATTTTAAATTTATAAATATTTTAATTAAAATTTTAAAAATATCTCTATCCGGTGTACTCATTCCAACCTACCAAATTATGTTTTTGCCAAATTAGGTAGCTCTACATCTAACGATCTACCCTGTAGATCGCCAAAAGACATATACTTTTATTAGTAGTAGAGATGAAGAATATTAGTAGAGAAGAAAATATTTTTATACTGATCCATATCATCGGTTTTTCCCAAACTAAATAAATAATATAAAGTAAGTTCGAAATATGTTTCTGCTCAAACTTCGAAGATGATCGGCTTACAATTGGGGATTAAAATAAATACCAACACTTTTGAAAATTCAAAAGGTCATTAACATTAGTTGGCTCAGACTTTAGAATAATATTCACCAAAGGAACAGTCTCTTGTTGATGATTATGGAATAAAAGCTAAGAATAAATCTTGAAGAGAAGAATCTTACCAATGTTTGTAAATGGGTAATTGCTTGGATATTTACATTAATGACATTTTGCCGCAGATAAAGAATGCTTGTTGTACTCATAACAGTCCCAAAGGTATGATTTTAAGCTAAGAGATTGTCATTTGGAAAGCAATGCTGCATAATGTCTGCAGGTGAAATATAAATAGCAACGATGTATCCCATTTCACGCATGATCAGAATTACTTGTTAGAAATGGATATCAAATCTTTGGTTTTGTGGATTGACAACAATTTTTTGAATCGGATAATATCCGTGTAGTAACTATTACTTCTTCTATTAAACTTAGTTTGTAGCAGTTGTTTTCTCATTTCATCGGTTCTTAAATATTGCATTTTTCTATTTTTCTTTGTATTTTCTAATTTAAATATAATAACAAAAAATTAGGTTACGGTCTCCAGCTTAAGGATGACAGAGAATTATATTTGAAACTGGCGAACAATTTCATGAAGAAAATTTCGACAGCTGAAATTTCAGTTTGAAGCAGTTTCGAATGAACATGATGTTAAATAATGCATTATGAAACCGCCACTTGAAACTCAAGACAGTTAATGGATTAAATAGAACAAAAAGTGTAAATCAATAATTTTTAATCATGGAGCAGATTCTCTTTTGAATACATCTAGTTAAACGTACTCACTGATAATTTTGTAATAGTTTGTCCGGCGATATTAAGATGAAATAAATTGGAAGTCATTTATTGACTGCAGTGAGGAGAAACTTGGTTATCTGAAAAGAAAATTGATGTCAATGAAAGCAATAAAGAGGCGGACTGTTTGGAAAAATGTTTCTTAAAATCCTGCGTCAATCAAAAGCAGCTTGTTCCTAAATTATGAGGAAACATTGCGTGACCTTTGTTGTTGATATAACCAAGTTATGGAAATGCTGTTACAGAATTAAGAAACATTATCTTCTGAGAAGTTAACATTAATATTTTTCAAAAGAGAACTTATGAAGAGACGAAAAAAGACTAATAACAATAATTTGTCACTGTATATTAAAAGTAATATTAGAGCTGCATATGAGAGCAGCAAGAGCCCAAGAAATATTTTTCTTATTGCCCTTTCTGAAATTCTGCAAATATTTCTGCTTCTCATTTACTCTAAAAATAACAATAAAACATCTCTGTTCAGTTAACAAATAATTTGTGTCATTTTGTCATGACATTCGTCATAAAAAAGTATCTAATTAAACTAAACCTAGCTCACACACATGCGCCTACACACTCAAGCATTTGCATTTTTAGTCAGTTAAGTTTCTGGATTTAATTTTTAAGTATCAAATTTAATTATTAGAATTGAATGAATTTATCCATGTTAAAATGAGGGAATGTACGTAATCTTTTGGAACGAAAATTTAAAAACACAAATAAGTTATAACTTAAAAGCAATTAATGAAAGCAACAGCATCTCTACGATCGTTCACTTTCTCGTATTGTTAGGAATTGACTTTCGAAAAGATTGCTATGTCCCATTTTTAACAAAAGTTTGAATAACTCAATTTCTTCTTATTTGAATACTGAATATTAATGATGACATTACAAGGCTAAAGTAAAAATAACTAAGCTGTCGAAGTATTCTGATGGCTTTTTACTTCAGGGAATTTCTTGGTACCTTACTTTACTACTGTCATCTTTCATGTCATGCTCAATTTTGAAGGGAAACACATTTGTTAAACTTTATTGGTTTTGTTATGAAGACAAATACAGTTGAAGAATGGTTCTTTTAAACTTTGAAAACATATGCAGTTGAAAAATGATTCTCTTAACGTTAGTTTCAATCGAACTCTTATTCTGTTGCTTGCCTTTGCTAAATTACTTCCAACCAAAAACAGAAACACAAAATTGACTTTTGCTGTGTACTTGTTTTAAGTTCGTTTCTGAAGTGCACTTTTATTGAACTTTTATTGCTTTTACGGCTGAGTGTTGGGACAAAAACAGAATCAATTGTTTTCTTTAAAAGCAACAGCGATTTCCCAGAAATCTTAAGACTTCAGAAAGCCTTTGTGTTAGTTGAAGTTTGTAACACAGATTAAGGAATGAACTGAAAAATAATAGGTTTCGTCAATCTGAAATTTTTCCGTAATATTTTTTTAAAAATATTTATGAAAATTATTTTGCTGCATTGAAATGTGATTTTAAACAAGACTCAATATAGAGACAAATAAATAAGCTGATTGTTTGAGGTACTTTTTTCTTCCATATACTATTTCCTACGGTATAAAATGTATTATAATTAATAGAATAAATATCAAAGCAGATTCAATACTGGAACCATCTAAAATGTATCCTTGGGTCAAAAATTAAGTGTAATGAAGATTTCTCCTTCAACATATTGTTAATGGATGCTTGCATTATTTCTGTATTACAAATGACTTTGAATTTAAAAAAAACTCATAAAATACACATCTAATCTTAGTATAATATGCTCTGTAATTATTCCCATCTTTTCAAATTAAATTTTAAATAATAATTTTATTTGAATAACAATAATATTAATAATATTGTCGAGAATTTTAAGGACGCGTGAAAATTAGGAAAGTTAAATTACTGATTTTCTTATAGGAAGTAATTAGCATGTAGTAATTAACATAAAAAATAACGTATTTCTTATCTTGAATATATTACGTCAATAGCTAAAACGTAGCTATCACTATAAAAATATCTTCTTTAAGTTATTTATATACTAATGTATGTATACTGGATGATTCAGGTGTTTTTGAAGAAAGCAAATGAGAATTGAAAGATGGCGTTTCCACAGCAAGAATGAAAATTAACCTTTTGCTTTTTTGCTTTTGTTACGAAACAATAAAGCAGGTCTGCGATGAAAAAATTGTCGGTAAAGCAAGTGCTGTTTTTTATAGTTTTTTGGATGCTGATTACTGGAAAAATAATGAAAAAATTCCATCACGTACAGTGTCATCACAAATCGCAATCTATTTTTTTTACGAATTTAGTATATTTCGGACCAAAAAAGTATTATTTATATGAGTTCGATAAACATATTTATAGACTTAAAATAGTAAATTGGTGGATTAAACTACCAGACAAGAAAGAAGAAACTCTTTCAATTCAGAATATCCCTCTGAATCGATAAGTTGCCGATTAAAAACAATATTAAAGACAGAGGAAACCAGTTAAAACCGAAACCAGTTCTCCTGCTTGCCAAAAAAAGTGTTACTTCCACTGCTTCATATAAAATTAGGCCTTATGAAACAATTTTTCAAGGCTTTACCAAAAGAAAGTCAATGCTTCAAATACCTTTGTGACCAGTTCCAGGATTTATCGGAAGCAAAACTGAAGGAAGGTGTGTTTGTAGGGACCACACATCAGGAAAATGATGAAAGATGAAAGTTTTGAGACTAAAATGGAAACAAACGAAAGAAAAGCCTGGGAATCTTTCAAACTAGTTATTATTAGCTTTCTTGGAAACAAAAAGGGTCCAAACTACAAATCTATTGTAGAAGAGATGATGAAAATTTTCAAGATTTTAGGCTGTAGTATGAACTTAAAAGTTCATTTTCTCGATTCGCACCTGGACTATTTTTCTGAAAATTTAGGTGCAGTTAGTAAGGAACAAGATAAAAGATTTCGCCATGATATAAAGGAATTGGAGAGATGATATCAAGGAAAACGGAATGTCAATATGATAGCCGACTACTGCTGGATGCAACAAAGAGACAATCCCTGCAAAGTTCACAAGAGAAAAAGTGACAAAAGAGCTTTTGAGGTAAAGAAAAAACTTTACAATAAGGACTTGTAACTTTCTACCTATACTTACCAATTATTTGAACTAGGATATAAATGTAATTTATATGGATTTATGAATTAGTGAAATTTAAATGAAATGTCAAAATTTCGCGATTTCAACTGTTTCCTTCAAAATATGCAATCACTTTGTAAAAAATCCTTATGCGATAGAAATAAATGGATTTCATTTTTAGAATCAGCACAAAAGATAACATAAAAATCAGTCATAAAAATTAAAACAATTTTCAAAAAGTATTTTTTTGCAGGCCTGTGTAATTTATTCATAACATATTTTTCGATTTAAACTACCAGATGGTCTGAAGTTGTGGAAATGATGTCTTGTTTGCGACAAGACACTGAGTCTTACAATAGTTTTATAAATATTCAGAATAGTTTACAAATATTAAATGTCCCATCATCAGGAGTTCAATTATCAGACGAGAAGTCATACTTTCTCACAGTATTAAGCAATATTCCTGCTGACCATGATGTATCAAACAATCAGAAATGGCGCCTAATGCTTCGAAAAATGTGGTTCCTAGTCTGACAGATCGATGTTGGAGATTATAATGAACATCAGTCAGCCATGGTAGATGCGTTATATAGGATAATGTCTTATCCAATATAACGCATCGTTCCATCAACTGCAGAACTATCTAGTGGTTTGAATTGTAATCTATGTTACAAATAAGTTCTGGTTTCATGACAGTCGTATATTAAGTATATTTCGTGCAGCATTTTGAAGTAAGACAAGCACATGAAACATCTTTTTTTTTACACCAAGAAATAAATTAAGAGTATAGTTGCATGGCAGAATTTTAAAAAATCTGACATGGGAACATTTTATCTGCTTTGTGTATGACAGCTTGTAGTGTTGTGCCTTTAAACCAAAGACTTTTTTTAAAAAAATCGTGTCAAAAATAGATAAGCATCTGTTGTTCGCTGCTTCCAACGTCATTACTATAAATATATGAAAAAAAGAAAGAAAGTCAATTCTATGATTTCATGTTTCTACTTTCATTTAAACTCTAAAATGTCACTCCGGTAGATGAATATAATTCTTTACGGAAGCAAATTTTATTCAAAATTTTTTAAAACTATTTATAGTAAGAATCGGTAGACTATCCAGCTGGAAGAAAGAAATAAGTGTCTTCCATTGTGTCACTAATGTTCCAATTTTGGTGCAATAACTTTTCCAGAGAGTAACGACAAAGATCAAATGTCTTTGCAGAAGAAAGAATCAAGAAACACTCATTCTACTAAAATTTCTCAAACTACCTACTTTCTCATCTGTACTCAGAATTGTCGTCTCGGACCGATGTTCATGCAGAACACAGAACTTCTAGGCCATCTGTGATCTCTGATGCCCTTCTGCGAAGAACGGAGGAAGCAATTCAAGTAAATAGGAGTCTCATATTGAAAGAATTACATAAAATCATACCGGAAGTGTCTAAGACAACTCTTCATTAATGTGTTACTGTGACTTTAGGGTACCACAAATTATGTGCGCGCTGGGTTCCAAAAATGTGAATTGAAGAACACAAAAAGAAAAGGATGGGCTTCGAACTCGATTTCCTTACACACTATGCAGAAACAGGTGTTGAGTTTCTTAATCACATTGTTCCAGCCCAGACCTTGCACCTAGCGACTTCCACTTATTCCTTTACCTGAAGAGACATCTTGCAGGGAAAAACTTCCACGATGATGATGAATCAAAAATGAAGGTGAAATGATGTTTCGGCAACAGGCGGTAGACTTTTATGACTGTGGGATATAAAAGCTTGTACCCAGACTTAACCTACCAGCTGGAGCGCTTACGCAAATTTTACGACACATCGTGCATCGTATTACATATATATATATGTAACATAAATAAAAGTTGCATTTTTTTGCAAAATAACACGATATATATATATATATATATCGTGTTATTTTGCAAAAAAAATGCAACTTTTATTTATGTTATCTGTATTTATTAGCCTAATAGTAAACAAAGATTTTGTAAATAAAATTGCACTTAAATATATAAAATAACGTTATAAATATGTAATACGATGCGCAATTCAAGTATCTCTTGCAAACTCACGGCCTCTGGAAGGTTAATAAACGCTTGGACAATGGCGGCACCTTTGTCGAAAAATAAGGTTTGTACCAGTACGTAATTTGTAATGGACGTTGTAACAAGTAAAATGTTTTTGAATAAATATGCGGCATTGTATCTTTACTTTTCGAACACACCTCGTACTTCTAATTTATTGAATGATTAATAACGTTTAGATTATGTCGGGTATTACAGAAAAGATTAAGATGTTTAGTATTTTGCTCTAAACAGAATTAAATATTTTTGAAAAATACATAAGCCCTGCAAATATAATTTCGAAATCTGATGCAAATGCTACACAACATTTCAAATTACTCTGTATTGAATACTGTTGGCGTCTAAATAAGGATATTAAACTCTCAATAAGTCAAAGCCCTTTGAGATATAGTGGAATAAATAAGGTGATATTTATATTTGCAAAAGCAGTCAAATAAGATTGCTTAATTATTTTTCTTCGATACGGTTCAGAAGAGAATCATTGAGAAAAGTAGCGTTAAATAATAAGCGAATGAATGACAAATATTTCAGTCTCTGCTACTTCTGTTTTGGATATGTAAAGAAAAGAGATTTCTCTAACGTTACAACTTAATGACGTTGTGTCCTTTTTAATTCTGGTTGACTATTCTTTATAACACTATTCTCATTCTATTTAAACTATTCTAATGCTCAGTTTAGGATAAGTTTGATTATTTCAAAAATAAGAAAAGCGCGCTTTATTAATATGATAATATATAATTATATAATTTCTAAAAATGTAAGTGATTTCGCATTATATTTATTTCAAACGATTTGCTTTTAGGGAAGAATTAAACTGCATCAATAGCTGATGATATCAATTCCCTTGTTAGTAAGCCTTCAGTAATAATAAATCAAAGTAATTAATGAGAACAATGGTTCAATTTGGAATTATATTAATATATATAGACGGTTTAGCGTGGCTGCTAACGAAAATGCTGCTAAAAACCGTCATCCATATTTCTCTCTCTCTCTTTTTAAAATGACACTAGGTTAAATAAAATTTATCATTTGAAAAAATGTATCTATAATAAAATTACTACAGACAAAATTTAATTTAGTAAAAAAAAAAAATCAGTATGACTCTAAATTTTCTTTCAGAATTCAAATATCAAAATACGATCAAACAGCACTGTCTAGAAAAAATTTTAAAACTGAGAATATTTTATATAATAATCTTTTACCGTGCTTAACGATAGCGCGTTTATTCTGAAGTAAAAAATGAAATTTTTAGATTTTTTATAAATATTTAAATACTTAAAAAATGACAGAATAAAAGAGTTTTAGCAAGGAAGTTTATTTTTCTGGAGTTATTTTGATTATTCCACAGCTAGAATCTTTTAATTCACTCTCTTTTATGTTGCGGTTTCATTTACTTCCATTCAGTAATATGTAAAAAAAGGACAAATATTGGTAGTTCTGCAGCCAAATGATCAAAGCGGGAGGCATGATATATTTTTAAGGAAATTTAAGCTTGCGTATAATGAAAACTTTAACACTAGGTTTACCGGGAAGGTCATTTTGACCCGTTTCGAACTTCATAAGTGAAATTATAGAAACCTTTTAGATTTTTTTTCTGCGACTTTTACTGACTTTTAATCATTCAACTAGATGGATACATATCGAAATTCGTCTTCTTGAAAGTCTTCTAATTTTGAAGCTCTCTGTGCAATATACCTATCTCTACCGATGAGGGTCAATCTGACGCATTAGTAAACTAAGCATTAACGCCAGGAAATTGGCTCTGTTTATGCTCTACGTAGTGTTACAAAAATCATTCTGTGGGTGTATGGTGTAAAATGTCCAGGAAGCAGGATATTGGATAATGAAGGTTTATTCATAAATAAGCAGGAAAACACGTAGCGCAGATAACAGGAAACAATAGATCTTGCATAGATTAGTGACGTGAACAGACAACAATTCACAGGTAATAACAGTTCAGCACTTTGATATTTAGCAACACAAACAGTCAGCAAATCACTAATAACGACAATAACAGCATTTTCAATAGCGCTCAGCTCACCAGCTCCCTACCTCGCACTGCAGACGAAACTTTGAAGTCGTACTAGTGGATCAACACTACTCTCTCTGATTCAAATGCGGTCCTTATATACTCTCTCCGACAGGCCGTGACGTCACATGGAGTTTTCTCGTATATGCAAGCGTATTTCCTTTCCTAATAGTGATATCGAGAAACGGTCGAATTTTCTGGAATCATCGATTTGTCGCCAATGTCGTCAAATTTGTCACCAAGTCGCCAAGTTAGCCGCCAAGGTTAGGGTCCCGGAATGGCCGCTGCCCGTCACTCCATTCTTACCCATGTAAAACTCCCTCCCCAACTATAAGACTAGCGAGGAAGGAAAGGGACATTACATCTTTGTAACAGTATTTATGTTGAATGATTCTAATGAAGAAAAGAACGCAGGAAAAACAAACGAAAGCCAATACGCGAATTTCTATCTTAGCCTGCGGATGACGTCTTAGCAGCTTCCGTTTCAACAGGAACAGAACCAACAGCACCTGTACAGAATATAAAAAGACTGTTTGCGAAAATATGTAAGCGAAATTAAGTACATCTGTGAAACATGCGTGGAATAAATGTAATGAAATATAATGTTAAATATTATAAATTTTATGTACACATGTATCTCATAGTTTCATTTATAATAGTACGTTTATACAGTAGTACTTATATAGTACGTTTCTTAAGTTGTCTTTTAAAGAAAATGTCTGATTTTGTTCATGGTTCAAATTCACTCGTGTCGGTAGAGATAGGTTTATAAGAAATGTCAGTAAACCTAATGTTAAAAATAAAGCTAGCACAAAATTCGGAAAAAGTAGATATTTTATTCTTATTTGTAATTTGTTCTAGCATTTACATATGGTGAGACATCACAATGAGACAAATGAACCATATCTCCACGAGACTAAAGAAAGTTGTCAACATAGTTTGCAGGTATAGCTAGAGTTGCCATAATTTCCAAGCACTGATACGGGACATTTAAATGCTAAATAAACAAAACATGAAAAAAGTGGGTAGGTAATGGTTTATTTTACCTCCGATAAAAAATTAATAAAGTTTAAGCAATCTAACAAAATGAACACGTAGAATAATAAAAAGGATGCAAGGCTAATAATTTTTCGATCAGTCATATTTTAAAGTTGATTTTACTCTCTTAATTATATCATTTTCATCTGTTACGTAATTATAAAATTGGACGCAAGTCATTTTAAAATTATTATGACAAATCAAAATTGCTTTAATTGTCTCTACTGACATCAGTCTAGGGAGAAAACGGGACAAATAGCAATACGGGATTGAGTAGCGAAATACGGTCCCGTATATACGGGACGCATGGCAACCCTAGGTATATCTGCCGTTAATTAATTTAGAAGACTAGTACATATGCCGGTTCCGTGAGTAATCTGCGAAAACAAGTGTTCTGATGCGATTAATTGAGAAATCTTGTTAGCTGATCATGTTCAAGTGCCATACAATCGTATTAAAACTATCAGTTGCATTTCACAATTGCCATTGTATTCTAAACAGAAGATGCGGAAGTTAGTTATTATTAGAAAACGTTACTCTTTTTAAATGCGTACAAGGACACAGTTTTCGTAACTGTAAACAATGCACGTTTTTTTAAAAAAGTATGACAAAAGCGGTGCTTAGAGTAGAAAATATATTACGATGTCTTATATTTCCTTATAATGAATGTATTGGAATCGTTGCTTTTTTTTAATCGTAAATAAACATTTCTGAACAAAGAGACTAGGCGACAATCTTGAACTTAACGCTTCTAAAAAGTGTTGGTGTTAGAAATCAAATGAAGCTATACTTTTGCCAAAGTTGCTACATTTAACGCAATTATAAAAATCTTTTAGATCAACTATTATGAATGAATAGGTGAATTTCTAATGGCTTGTGTTTGGTAATGAACCAAACGAAGTTTAAATACGTTTTAGAAAAGCTAATAACTTAAGCATAGTTTTATGTATTTTGAACGGAACATATTTTCAGCATTTTTTAATGATTGTTAATAATGCTATGTCTACGTTTAAAAGATATCATTTTGTGAGAGTTCTAGATGTAGTTTTACAAACGTACTCATTTTTGCTTTCAAAGAAATATTTAAAATATAGGGTGATTCAAGAGTCAAGAGCGACTTTAAATATCAGTATTTCGCAAACGAGTGAAGAGAGAAAGGTGTCGTTAATACAGAACAGATGGAAATGAAACTATAATTCTGTTATGAAACTAGATTTTATTCCTAGTATATTGTATAATTTATACAACCATATGGTTCTGAAAGTGTCGATTGCTGGAGCGATAAAATATATAATATCAGTCCGTAGTTGCAGAAACTACGTCATCCTCCATTCGGGAGTTCAGATGTCAGACAAAGGATCACACTTTTTCAAAGCAATAAGCAACATTTCATTGCCACACATTCTACCATACCATTAGAACTGGTTCGTGATGCTGCGAAAAGTGTTCGTCGTCAGAGCTGTGATACGTAATGGATGACGATTCATTGAACCATTGTAAGCAATTACCCCACGCGATGTCTTATTCTATGGAACGCACCACTTAAACAACTGTAAAATCATACTGTGGTTTAAACTGCAAACTATATTATTACTAAATTCTGTTTCTGTGATTTAAAAATAAAAGCTTTCATTTCCGACCTCTCTGTGGAAACGACATCTTTTTTAATGTCATTCATTTTCGAATAAATAATGTTTAAAGTTGCTCTCAGCTTCTGTATAACCCCATATTATGAAAAATGTAAAAATATGTATGTTCTGTTTATGGCACGACCTTCTGTTAATTAAATTATAATCAGAAAATATTTCATTTATTCTCCCAGAAAAATCCAGTCCATCAACAAATGATAAATATCAAACAAAAAGTTTACAAATATCATTTCAAACAATTTTTTTATCTTTGTAATCCTTTTTTTTGTTTTCTGATAAGATTAACTTGCATGTAATGTTTTTGTACTAAAATTAAATTTTGATGCGAAAACATTCAACCGTGCAAGGCGGTCTGCGCCATATTTTTCAGTTTCCTAGAATTTACTTACAGAAGCTAAATACAGACATTTGAAATACATTTACCGCTCACCAAGAATATTTTTAAATGACGCAGGGAACGAAATTTAGAGATTTTCTCTACAATGAGATTTTGAATTATTATCAAAAGCATTGTCTGTCGGTACTGTAAGAAAAAGGGCTGGTTGCGCATGGCAAATAATCTATAACGAAAAAAAATATGATGGAATAGATAAATAAGTAAGAAAGATGGCATTTCCGAAATTTTCCTTCGGCAATTTATGTAAGAACACTTTTAACATAGAAATTGAGTATTGCATGTAGAATTTCAATATCATCACTATTAACGCAGGGAATGATATCATGATGATACGAATGCAACATTTTTTTTTCGTTTTTATTTTCTGCACATCTTCATTTTCTCCTAATGCAACACGTAGAAAACTTGCCTTAGCTCGGATATTGTTCCGCTTAGAACGTTTTATTTCTTGGCAAATAATGTGCAACTTGTGGCTGAAAATGTCTATGCACTCCATTCTTTTTTTTAAATTTAATATCAATCTTTTTAATTAACTAAATTCTAGCCGAGAAATGATTTTTATTGAATATATAAAACATTGCTGGGTTTATTTAGATTTATAGTTGGTTCCGAACTTTAAAAGCTCGTTTACACTAGGATCTCTCTCAATAAACAACAACAGGACTTTCTCGATTCCGGATAATTGAATATACGTGTTTAGAACATACATGTTCGAATTTTGTGATTTAGAAATTGCAGCTTGCGAAGTCTGCTGTCTCTTTTTTATATATCTGCCATAATTAAATAAGTAATATCGAAAATCTTGCAGATTATTTAAAATTAAAACACATTTAAGTAATTTTATATTTCAGAAAAACAAAATTATACAACATTTTAAAATTACCCTACATATTATCACTTGAAAATTGCGCATTTCTTAGAGAGATGATATGTAAATTCGAATCGTTGTCTGCTTTCAAGATGGTCGCCAGAACGTTCAAATTCACTGTGTACACATTAAAGCTTCACAATATCATTTGTTCACATTGCCCGGCAAGTTTTATGAATGTCTGCTTCTTTATTTTCTTCCTTTGTCTGTCTTTCTTGAATGTCTGTTTTACATGTACAGTCCGTCAAAAAAGTATCCGAAAGCTTCTCTTTATTCCGAGACTAATTATCGGATAATAATGCTATAAATGCCTACCGCCATAGAAATGTGTCCTCTATAAGTGTATAAAAAAATTTTTCATGCAAGGGTCGTCTTCATATTTAGATTTACCCAAACTGAATATTTTCAAATGACAATACCTAATTTTGAATACATATCCAGATTCTCCAGATTAAAATAGCTCGAATACATATAAAATTTAACAATTTTGAGTAAACGGTTGATGAGTTATGAGCAATTGAAAATTGGGTTTTCTAATGTTAAATGGCCAGTCCCGTCTGTTCAGGCTGTTCTGAACACTTTTGTTTATTGCTGCATATCTTCAAAACTACTTGACGAAATGGTTGCAATTTTGACAGTGAGTTTTAAATCATGCTCCTTCGATTGGCATTAGTTATTATCTGTTTGTGTTCGAAAATTTTTAACTTATAAATTTAAAAATTAATAAAAATTAGGAAATATAAGTTAAAGATTTTTGAATAGAAACAAAAAAAATTGACGCCAATCAAAGGAGCATGACTTAAAACCTCACTGTTCAAAATTTCAACCATTTGGTCAAGTAGTTTTGAAGATATGCAGCAATAAACATAAGTGTTCAGAACAGCCTGAACAGACGGGACTGGCCATTTAACATTAGAAATCCCAAATTTCAATTGCTCATAACTCATCAACCGTTTACTCAAAATTGCTAAATTTTATATGTATTCGAGCTATTTTGATCTAGAGAATCTGGATATGTATTCAAAATTAGGTGTTGTCATTTGAAAATATTGAGTTCGAGTAAATCTAAATATGAAGACGACCCCTGCGTGAAAAAATTTTATATACACTTATAGAGAACACATTTCTATGGTTGTAGGTATTTACAGCTTTATTGTCCGTTAATTAGTCTCAGAATAAAGAGCAGCGTTCGGTTCCTTTTTTGACGGACTGTGCCTTCTTCCTTCCACTTCAATTTCTTGGTCTAGGTGTCGACTTCTACTTCATTCTCTCCCTACTCATCTTTCTCCTTTTCCAGTACATGTTCTATTATTTCGTAGTCATCAAGAGAGTGTGTATCCACTCAAGTCTGCAGCTCCTCTTTACTAACCTACTACTCATTTTTTTTTATCTCCTAGGCCTAAATTTCGTTTTTAAATTTACACTTTCAAAAGTATTGTTATTTTGATGAACTAGGTGACGGATACGAGAGATTTTGCAGTGTTTTTAGACAGCCTGGTAATGAATTATGGTTGATTTTATTCATTTCATTAAATCAAATCATATTTTGCTTGTGACCTCTTATCTGGAAAAAAGAAAATTTCGATACCTTTTTCATCTGATAAAAACTAGAAAATGCAAAACAGAAAAAAATGCTAATGATTATGAAATTTTTCTCTAATCAAATTTTAATTTTTAAAAAAATCAAGTTTAAATAAGATGGTTGAAGTCAAAAGCATTTTAACTATTTTAGCTTCCAAATTTTGAATGATCTGAAAAAAGAAGTATGCATTAATGACTTTGCAACCCCACTTGAGGTTACGACTAAACGCTTAAGAATGCTATTTGTTAATGCACGTGGAATTTAAGGCTACACAGTACCCTAAAAATGACAAAAATATCGATTTTTTTTTTTTTTTGCATTTTTCGATGGCCCATACGATTGGGAAACTTGACTCCAAATTTTGGATCTGATATCCAAATAGTTTTAAAGATTTTAAAGTTTTCTGAGTGTTGACAGTCTCAACATTTGACAGAGTGGTTAGTTTCGTTTTCATTTTGAAGCATTTTTCCATTCTTGAAATAAATTATTTAAAAATATTTTGTAAATAAATCAATTCCTTGGGTGAAATGGTTATCATAACTTCGTTGTTCACTACCCAAATCGTTTCTGTTTGTTTATATTCTGCGTTCTTATTGAGTTCTCATTACTACCTTAACTGATATTCATAAAAACGACTTTTTCAAGACCAATATTAATTTTTACACAGAGTTTATTTTATTTAGAAGCTTTGCAGTACAATATTATTGTTTTTCATTCATTTTTCTGGCGAGAAAATGCCACTATCGAAAAGTTATCGACTCGTTAAGAGACAAAATGTTTTGAAAAGCTGGCAGACTAATTACATAATATTTCAAATAAGAAAAAAAAATATTCAATCATATTGCGTTAAAATAGTGTTTTAGTGCATTTTATAAGTTGGGAAATAACATAAAAAAAAATTAGAGCTCTACAAGCATTATTAGTTTTGGTTTCATGCCTTTACAAACTTTAAATGCATTTTTCTCAGATTTTTATTTTTGGCGATGCAAGTGTTTTCTATTCCCTAAGGCTTTTTTTCTGTTCAAGATAGAGTCTTGAAAGTTTTTGTAGATACTTTCATTTATATGTGCTATAAGAATTAGCATGGATTTAGGCCTGAGAGTTCTAGTTATTTTTTTTTAAAGTTCAAAGTTGATATTTTTAGAATTTTCATGTTTTTTCACAAAAAATAACTATCAAAAATTAAAAAAGAGTCAGTTTATCAATCCCATGCTAACTTTTGTTCCCAAGAATACAAGAAATTTAATTCACTTGAAATAGCTAAAAAATATTGAAAATTGAGAATTTTATAAGAGTTTAAAAAAACTTTAAAAATCTCAATTTTTTTTAATTTTAAAATAATAGCTCTTGCTAAAATGACGTTTTTAAATCGGAATCTATTTATTACTATAATCCAAAAATAAAGTCAATTTTTTATTTTATTATTACTGTCTCCAAAAAAAAGTTTTGTAGCCTTAATTTATTTTTGAAACAAATTTTAAAAAAACCTAGCAACTAAAAACACCTTGAAGAAAGAAGTTAAAATTAAAGAAATCTTGTTTATTTAAGATTTGGAAGAAAAATAATTGCAATGAAAATGTAAACCTTGCATTTCATTTAATCACATCTTCTTACCTTCAGTTGTTCACTTCCGCTGGATTAAAAGAATTAGAAAAAAAATCAGCTGAAAAAGACAGATAAAAAAATATTTTCTGATACTTTTTAAAAAATTTACATTTAGAGGCAAGTTCACAACAAAGCTTATAATGCAAACAAGATAATCTTTGTTTTTTTTGCTTTCTTGTGCTTGATCTCTTTTGATCGTTTTTGTGCTTGATTTCACTTTTATTTGAAAACAGGAAGATGAAAAATCGCAATTAATGAGATTGAGTATTTAAATGCACAATTCAAAGCTGTAAGAATACCCTGTGACACAGGGTATTCTTTTACATTTTTATTTTATTTTTTTTAATAAAATGTTTAATAAAATAAAAACATTTCCTGTTTTCGTGATATTTAAGTCCTTAATGATGATTCTATTCTTCATATCACGTACAAACTTTGAGTGAACAATTGCAAAAATGTATGCTATGTTTACTGATTTTTTATAATTAATTATTCTTTTCCACCCTAAAAATTCGGAAGGTATTTTTCACAAACCAGATAAATAATTTCTAATCATTTTCGGAACACTAGGCATTATCCACAAGACAGATAAACAGTTTTGAAAGAATGCAAATAATTTTAACTTAATGTATACTTCCTATAGTCTTCAATGTAACATTCTATAATATATAAAGCTCACGGTCATAATTTCTTCATATGCCCATCCATTTCTTTTTTTTACAAAAAATATCACTAATTTTAAGTTTTGCTTTCTTCGCTTTTGGTCTAAAAGACTGGTGAACTTACGGTTCTTTTAGGCATTGTAAAATCATTACTCTAAAGTTTATACGTTTATGAATGATAATATTGTCCGACTAGACAAAACAAAATTATCTGAATTCACTCATTATCAAGGAACTGAGTTTAATACCTGACGCTTCGATCTTAACTTTTGCCGATGATCAAACTGAAGCAAATGATATCTCCCTCCTCCTTTAACGTTATTAATGGACTTTCAAGATCTTCTCTATTGCAGGAATGCTCCAGAATATTCCATAAAAATTGAGAATTACGTAAATTCAAATTGTTCTAGAAGTTCCCATTAAAATTTCTCTATAATGATGCAAAATGATATACAATGCTCAAAATATTTTTAAAACATTTAGGAAGCTCTACAAATTCCCAAGCTAAAATAGTGTTAGAAAATATGCTATAATATCCCCAATCGTTTCAGAATTTTAGCTGTTTATTATGTCCTGAGGTTTTAATCCTCTCCCCTCCACCAGCGGTTGTGGTAAGGATACCTAACAACACTATTTTTACTCAGTTAGTAGGTAACAACTGTCTCCTCCACCCCGCCAAGTTTGGATGAAATCAGTCCATTGGCTTAGGAGGAGATATTTAACAATCATGCATACAATGGCGTTCTTCGGTTATATTACGAACCAGCCGCCTTCCGCGACGAGCTTGTTTGTCCAGCATATTGGTATTTTTTAAATTTTAAATTAAATCTATGTATACTGCAAGTGATCCTTCAATAAAAGTATTTTGAACTCCAGATAGGGATAGAAAAATTTAACCTAGCATTATACGTTACCCACTTTCCGCACTTTGCAAATGAATCTTCCCAAGAGAGCCGTAAGCAACATAATCCGCTTGTCATACTCGTCCCACTTCAACGTCCAAACGCCCACTGTCCTTACCTCGTGTGCCAACCCCACTTATCATTCCCCGCTTTTTTAATTTGTCAATTTAATTGACAACCAGATTCCGTGTTACTACGCATTATGCTGCCTTGAAAAGAAGAGCAGGATAAAGTTTGAATTAAAGAAATGATAGATACTTGGATTGTTTCTATACTGATTAGAAATTAGTCAGGTATGGGATTTTATTCCTGATATTTGCAAAATGAATGAATTTTGAAAAGAAGATCTGTTTCACATATCACAGAACATGGCCATAATGAAGAATTATATTCATTCTTAGATGTTTCAGTATTAAAAGAAAGTACACAGAGGTTAGAAGAAATACTTGTTACTGAATAATTATACTGATTTATTAGCAGAAGGGTTATGTGCACAGCCTGAGGTGTTAATAAAATAGTATAGATAACAATTATTTACTATTTAAAGGTATTTTGATAAAGAAATGTCAACAATTTGCTTAATTTTACTAATTAAGATCTCACAAATAATTGCTAAGAGTAAAATATCTCCACACCCTCAAAAATATGCTTGTGCCAAATTTTGTAGCTCCAGGTCCAACGGTCTCGCCTGAAGAGCGAACAGACATTACGAATTCGCTTTTGTATTATTGGTAGAGATAACAACCATAACATATACAAAAAGCTAATAAACAATCCAACTTGCGTCTAATATTTAATTCTACACTGGGTATGCCTTACTTTATTTTCAATCAAGCAAGGAGACAAGACAATTAATTTTTCAATTACACAAAAGACTCAATTTATTTTACACTCGAGTGGAATCTCTGGAAAACGCTGCCCTTTCTTGTTATGAGATGGAAATTGAAATAAGAGAACAGTTCTCCAGTTACAGTGATTTTTAATGAGACAAGTAAACATTTAATCCAATTAAAGATCATTACCAAATGAGCAAAGAATTAAGGGGACTTTTTTTAAGCATAATTGATTTTGAGAATTCGTTTCATTAAATTACTTATTTAAGCATTTCAAGCAGATTTCAAATTAAGTCTATTTTGAAGTCAAAAAGGATTAATTTGTCTGAAATTTGAAAAAGAGCAGATGAGCATTTAATATGTTATCCATTCGATCTGTAGAAAAAACTCACAATTGGATTTTATGGCAATTATACTTATTTACGTTTTGAGTACCTATTGTAATGCTAGATAAGAAAATTACTATCTAAGCCATCAGGAGTTTTTTATCGTATATCTACACAATACAAAGCGCGTTTTGTTGATTTAGACTGCGACTGATTTAAGAATAGGCTAGGCTTTTAACGCTATATATATGTATATATGTGTGTGTTTGACTTCCAGGATTTATTTAATAATAGTATAGATATTGAAGATTTAACTAATACCTCGGTAAATATACATAAAGATATGATCTTTTAAAAAAAGATATAATATTAATAATTTCAAAAAATCTTATTATCTTTTTTTCTAAAAGAAAATTATCTTTTTTTGGATAATAATTGATTTTCCATCAAATTAAAGGATTACCTCATGAGGCCCAGCTAGTAATAGTTTAGCAACATTTATCTTCACTATGAGAAAGATTTGACTAATAATAGCCATGGCCTATATTATTCCGCTATATAGATGATTTTAATATTATTCAATAAAGAAATTGCCTTAAGCCACACATTTCATCCTGGATTATTTAAAAAACTTCTATAAAAACTAACAATGACACCGAATTAGCTGCAGAATTTTAGATCTAGATATTAAAATCATAGATACAAATTAGTAACAGATACATCTCTTTGAAGCAATACGCAACTGAAACGAAGTACAATGA
>BGPR01007286.1:30863-72442 GCA_013235015.1 Araneus ventricosus | reverse complement strand
TAATTATTAGTATTATTAATATTAGATTTATTATGTAAAATGTTTTCTTCACCATTCTACTAAAATATTTTATTGCTTTCTAAAGACTGTTAGTTTTTTAATGATACGAATAAGAAAAAAAGAAAGAAATTTCAATTAAAAATACATAAATCATTGAAAACAGCGCAGGTTTTTAGATGATTTTTGATCCTTTAAATCAGTTTTATTTATATAATTATTAGTATTATTAATATTAGATTTATTAGATAAATTTTTTTCTCTACCATTCTACTAAAGTATTTTATTGCTTTCTAAAGGCTGTTAGTTTCTTAATTTAGAGCCTCAGTGTATTTTTAGTGCTTTTGTAATTGCGTGTTTTCATTTTGAAACATTTATGTGTTTACATTTTTATAATTGATGAGGTTTTGAGCTTTGAACTGTTGTATTCTCTGCAGTTACTTTTTTCTTTGTGTTTTAATTCACTTTGTGGTTTGTGTTTTTTGTATGTTTTTGATCATGCACTCTGTAAATGAAGTCATCTCTGTAGTGTGCCTTCTTTGAATAAATAAATAATGATATGAATAAAAAGAAAAGAAAGAAATTTCAATTAAAAAACATAAACCATTGATAATAGCGCAGGTTTTTAGATGGTTTTTTATCCTTTAACACAGTTTTATTTATATAATTATTATTCTTAGGTGTGAGTATTCTTTTCCCTCTAAGTTTAAGGAATAAAAGGAAAATATTGGATTTAAAACTATCACGGCCGTCATAAAGCCGGCCTGCTCTCCTTTGCAAATTATAACGAAGCTAACTGAAATAACAGTGACGCTGGAAAATAACTTGTCAGCCATTAACTAATCAGACGTCTTGTGCTTAATGCCAAGTGATGCAATGACGTATTTGAAAATTGTTAGTTCAAATCTTAATAAAATAAGAAACAAGAATATGGAAGTTTCCAGAAGCATTTCGATACTTTAAACCGTTGTATATTTACGGTTTTGTCCCAGAAAGTGCTAGATATTTCTCATCTATCGATCTGAAAATTAAAGGCAACTGATAAAATTCCTACAGTAATTGCAAATTTAAACACTACGAAACGAATAATAGTTCGAGATCAATGATTTCTATAATTTAACTAATTATGTTATTGCTTCTTTAAGATTCTGCAATCGTATTTTTTTGTGTTCAGTAATATTTATTGTGTCGTGTAATGCGAAATTTCTCATGTAATCTATGCATGGTGGCTTAGCGAGGATAATTGGCACCAGGAGCATATTAGGATTATTTTCGCCCTCCCCCAAATCGTCTTCAGTGCCTCAGAAAGTGTAAAAAACGCCCGGACCATGGTATTGTTTTTCCGCCCCATGTTCATATTTGGCCTTAAAAAGTGGCACAAATGCACTAACGTTTTGTATCCCATGGCGCCCCTTACGACTGGCGCCAGGGGCATCTATATCCTCTTGCCCCTTCGTCGCTACGCAACTGTCTATGTAGGGAAAAGTGGGGTAAAACGAGATACCTAAGGTTTGGAGGCCTGTTGGAGCTAAACTATTCTACATAAAACTTGTCAAATTTTACTAAAATATTCTTATTTATCAGAGTTTAATATATCTTTCATGAAAAGTCATAATTTTACTACCTTTTTTACTAATGATTTTTTTGTAGAAAAGTTCAAACTATCCCGTTGTATCCCACTAGTGGGGTATATGTTAACTCTATGGGAAATTAGGGAAAACTAGATTTTCAGTGGAAAAGTAGCATATTTTTTAATTTTATGTGACAATTTAAGAGTAAAAAATTTTCTAATATTTCACAATAGTTATAATAGTTGACAATTTAAGAATAAAGACAGTTTTTTTAAAGATTTATCAATAGTTAACAATTTAAGAATAATGAAATTTTAAGATTTAATAATAGTGACCATAGTTGACAATTTAAGAATAAAGGCAATTAATTTAAGAATAGTGATAAGTAAGTAAAAATAGTAATAATTCACATAACGTAGTTGACTTTATTCTACGCTCTAATGCAGAGTTAGTGGACTCATTTAGGTTTTTTTCATAAGACGTCTTTGCAGTATTGGTTCTTCATACTCTTCTCTTTTTGACTGTTTTGTTCTGAGGTTTTCTTTTCCTGTTTTTTGAGTAACCACAAAACAATTTTCTCTTCTTTAATAGCATATTTTTTTCATTTTCTCTTTTCTTTTCTTTTAACTATTGGAAATGCCTTCAATCAGATCATTTGACGCAAAGGTCAAATAGGAATGTCCCTCACAAACCACCAACTATCTTACAACCTAAGAAAATCATCTTCGGGCCTAATATCCTTTTTCACCCCACAAGAAGTATCCGGGTTTCCCTCCTAGTGCAGAGGTCACAAGAAACGAAATAGAACAGCGCAATTATTGGAGTAAATCCTTATTCTTTGATAGGGTATAAATCTTTAGCAAACATATAATAAGCTGGACTATATAAAAATGGTTTTTAAAAGTGTAATGTTTTTTAAGTAAGGATAGTTTAAAATCACACGAACGTTGGAGAGGTGACGTCATAAAACAAATAAACCGTCACAGGTGAAGTGAATTTAACAACAATAAAGTGTAAGCTATGACCATTCTTTTTTCTTCCCTAGTGGAGAATAATTCAGTATTTGTCCACTAGAAAGAAGAATTAATAACGCCAAAATCAAAGTATCTCGTTTTACCCCACACTCCCCCACCATGTTTTGTCTCCTTGTATACCTTCTGGCGTCGAGCCTATTTAAGAGAATTTTCGAACACTATTTAAATTAGTACAGAATAACTCTTTACCTGTTTTTTTGGTTGGCACATGCATCACGTGCTTACTCCTCCTTGACTCACACCTGCTCTGAGGGCACACTTTCTTCTTCTGAAGGTCATCTGATACGTAAGTCGTCGAGTAATCAGACGAAACTGAAGTCTCTTCAACATTAAGTCCCATTCGCTGACGCGACAGCGTCGTGTCTGGCTCAGACCATATATCAGAGTCGGATGACAGAAAGACTCCTTTCATCTCTGCATTGCCAACTGGAATGAGGTCCATCATGTCTATGGATCTCACACACCTGTTGTTGACCATCCCGCTGCTTTCATCAGATGCACCCCTTTCCGACTGATCGTACGACATAAGAACAGAGTCGCTGAAGCTCCCAAAACTCACTGACCTTTCGATGACGTTGTTGGAGTTCTCTCTAGTGTTAATACTGCCGTCTGAGCCGTAGTTTTCTGTGATTTTCAATCCTCTCGGAAAGGGTGGTGACACGACGGCGGGTCTTGGCATTTTTCTAGCGTGTTTGGTGGCCTCGCTGGATGTGTTTTCTTGATTAACTGCTCTGTCATTTAATAGCAGGATGATTTCATCACTGTCGGAACTAGCACCTTGAACGGACACCTGAAAGCAAGTTAATATTAATTGCGATTTTGAATTTTAAGCTAAGTACTTGTGTGTTTAATTTGGGCGTAAAGCTTAAATGCAAATTTTAAAATCTAGGTTGATTATAGGTTTTTGAAATTGGCAAATCCTTTTAAAATTTGAATTTTAGGGACTTTTTCAATCTGTTACTCTGTTTAGAAAAGTAAGCTTATATTTTTATTAAAGCGCTTTAACAATAACCAACATCAAACTATTTCATTTTTTAATTTGTTATCACAAAATATTTATTGTTATTGTTAAGTTTAGTTTGTTTGATTTTCCCGTAAAGTATTGTTATTTGAAAGTGACAATACATCCAATGAAGACAATTTGAACCGACTGTTTTGTAATTTTTTAATATATTATTGTACATGATTCATAATAATAGATAAATAAAATAGATAGTAATAGATAATAATCGGTAAATTAAAGTATTTTTTGGGTTTTAAAAATTAAGAATGTTATTTAAGGCAAGTTCACTTTAGCATATTTAAATGTCTAGATAGCCACTGCACTCAGGAAGTTGAAATCTTGCTTAAATCAAGATGGCATTGTGAATGAAAGAAAGATGAAAAGCCGTCAAACAAAATTACTTTACTCAAACTACTTTTTTGCTACTTTTTAACTACTTTTCTTTTTCTGAGTTTCGAGAATAATAGCTTTAAGATACAGATACCTCTCTTTCAATTATGATATTGCTTTAAAGGCACTTAGGAAATACTCTTGGACTTGTGAAACAATGAAGAAAATCCTCTAGCGACGAAAAAAAAAATATGCTACTGAATATGTTCTTTCGTTCCATTTAATAAATGTATAACAGCTGAATATCATGACTATTATATTAGCTTACAATCAAACTAATTGTTTCCCGAGTCTTGATTTCTTACTAATCACACAACTACACAAAATTCTTCAATATGTGCTGCATAATGTTTTTAAGTAATTACTTTTGGAACAGTGATCATTTAAGAATTTTGCGACAATACGATTGATTGTCTCTCATTGTGGCAACTTGACTACAGTAATCCCCAGAAAGGGAAAAGTAGAACTGTCATCCTCACCCCCGCAGGGATTCATCCTCAGATTCCTTTTGACCCTACCCCCGAGCGGATGTAGATTTTGATTCGGCTATAAGCCATGTGATTCTACTTGTACATATGTATGTGTCGTAGTGGTGTCGTGTGTGTCAATAAAACCATAGAAGACAAATTGGATCTATTTTGAATTTGGATATAAAACCACACATGAGAAATCATTACACTCATCGGCTTCTATAAGAAAGGAAAGTTGATATAATTAAACTTGCAAATTCATTTAGATCAGTAGAATTTATTGGACCTGATTTGGAGTTTTACTGACGACTTGATACTTGTAATTTTTTAAACCTATCTTATGTATATAAACTGACTTATAGGATCTTGCCACGTTTCGACGTGAAAAGATTTATTGGGTATTATTTTAGATACTACAGATGTACTTTAAATCTTTGATTGACACTTTTTGACTTTGTATGTACAGATAGATTCTAAAGATGATTGAACGCTATAAATTTTAGGGAAAGAGAAAAAACTTCTTCTCGTGCTTTAGTTAGTGATTACTAATAATTTACGAAGAGATTTTTAAACAGACGAGTAACCTTTGGCATCCTAATTCTGTATCTCAGAGGTAAGCCCAGTTTTGCTGAGTTTGGTGTTTTCATTATATTTGCGTTATCGTGACCGCATTCTTTGCCGTGTAGATCGTAAAAAGCAAACACAAACAAAGAATAAACTGCTCTCAAAAATAAAATACAAAATGCGATATACTGTGCTTTGGAACTTCGTTTGGCTCTCCTGAAAAATGTTGAAATTGTTACTTGTGATAGCTTATCTCTGACGTGCAGAATTAAGAGGAAAGGGAAATGATGAGAAAGCATATAAAAGAATTAATTTTATTTAAAACTAACATAAAGATAAATTCTATTGTACTTACTGATATCGGAACCGGCTCAGAATTATCTTTCATTGAATTCTGCATTTCCATCATAGATACAGAATGGACATTAGTTTCTCTGACATTTTCTGCTGAAAGGGAACGGTGAGCCGAGAAGAACTGTAGCTGCTGCTGATCGTAGTAACCGAGGTCTTCATAACTGCCATGGCGAACTTCAAGCTCATAGTTAGAGGCTGCCATTTCATTTTCATTTCTTTGATTCCTGAATGGAAAACTACCATATAAAATAGCATGTAACGTAAAACATATTTTTAAAAATTATCACTCAAACAAGTAACATCGGGTGCACACAAAAGATTAGTTATACTATCACACACAGCAATGATGAATTTTACGAAGCACACGGCATCAAATGGGCCTCCATCTTCGAGGCTGATTATTGGAAACAATAGGCCAAACGATGTTGAGTTGAACCTGATTGTGGAATCAAAAGATCCATTACCGATGATAGTCCTGAGTCCTCCGCCTGACGAAGGTGCCAAACTGTGTGGTGTTCGCCTCATGCCTGGTAAGCTGGAAGAAGGGTGGGCGGTAGGATCTGTCGGCTTGCAGCTTAATCGCTCACAAGTGCATTAAGCACTATGAGAACTTTTCTTGTATTGTTTTTGCTTGTCTGTATAGTCGTGCCGCTTCAAGCAGGTTAGGGAATTCTTGCAGTAGGGTTTTCACTTCTTTCAGGGCCTGAAGTGAGTCCTTTAGGTCTGTCAGACCCATGACTTTTTCCGTTTTCGTCTCCATGACTTTTTCATCTGTTTTTTCCTCTTCCTTTTTCTGCACTACTGCTGCTTGGGCATAACTTTTTCTTGGCTGTCTTAGTTACAGTATCTTTAACTTGAAACTAATTCCAGAAACTTTGAGAGCATGAATCTTAATTTTATGAGTTTTCTATTCCATACGCGCAGGGAAAACCATTTGTAAATATTGTCGCAGCTGCAACTACTTGCGACATATGACATTTTGTGACAACATACAAAAACCACACATCACATACAGCAATTTGAGAGCAGATTATAACTAATCTATACAAGCGTTTTGCATCAATAAAATGTCTTAGCAAATTTGACATGCGACATTTTGTTATAACATTGACAATACCTACTTAAATGCGACATAAGGATACTAACTGCTAGGCATATATTTTTAAATTATAAAATTTTGAAATTGCGTGATCGTGTTTAATTTTTCTTGGTGTGTTTATTGTATTTAGTGTTCTCTTTTCTCCTCATATGTATGGAATTTTAATGGTGTCTTTTATTGTATTGCTTTGTTTGCCAACATTGTTAGAAAAGCAAAAAAATGTTCTGTAATTATAATGTGTAATTAATTCCCACTTTTTAATGGGTGTAGTTTGTATTTATTTAGGGAATGCCCTTGTCTTGCTGCCAGTGATCGTCTATTTTCCCCGCTGGCCCGTGTTGGTCTGGGCCAGTGGGGGTCAATAAAACAATAAATAATACGACATTCACATATCACATACAGCAATTTGAGAATAGATATAAGCTAACCCATGCAAGCGTTTTGCATCAATAAAATGTCTTAGAAAATTTGACATACGATATTTTGGTTTAACATTGACAATACCTATTACTTAAATGTGACTATAGCTTGCTTGGTTGATACGGTTTATGCCGTTATTCGAATGGAGCAAAGATATTGGCGATTATTTAACGTTTCATCGAGTTATCAGAAATATTTCAGATTTGACGTTATCTGACAACAGTGTCGTTTATCTGAATTACTTAGAGGCTGACCTCACCCAGACAATTGGCTTATTCATATTTCAGAACTTCCATGGTAACTTGATACTCATAACACAAAAATCGTTTGCAGAACCTGTTTCGACACATAATATAACCACCACGTTCAAAACAGGACTCTTCGAGTTTCGGATAAAATAACCTGATATATGACAATTATTCGAAAAAATAGGAGTCCTGTTCTATTCCGCGCATTTATGAAATGGAACTGAGTATACACAAGATAGGGAACAAAAATAAGCACGTTAAATGATAAAGTGTCTGTTACTTTCTGCTGATTAATCGATAGGAATTACTGAGAGCGGAAAATTTTCCGATAAAAAGTTATTTACGAGTTACCTAGTCTAGTAGATTTTGAGATTAGAGTTAGTCAAAGTTAAGTGGACAACTGCTCGACATTCGCCATTGGTTAAGTGGACAACTGCTCTACATTCGCCATTTCTCTTTCATTTATAAAATATGTATTGCATACATTCGTTTTCATTTATTCAGAAGGACTCTAAAAATATAGATTACGTAATATGTAAAATACATTAAGAATATTTTATACTTACATTTGATCCATTTCGATAATGCCCTGTCTAGAAAATTCCATATCTAACTGACTATTGGATGACACACCATCTGGCGCTATTCTTTCTTTAGCTGTTCAACAATAAAATAAATTATAGAATACTATTGTGAAAATGTGTAATTAATAGTAAAAAGTTCATTTCTTTTGGAAATCAAACAAAACCAACTATTTCTAGGTAATTAGAAATTAAGCTTTCAAAATATTTCTTTTCTAACAAGCCAATCATTCATTGTGAAACGCGTCAAGTTTTGCTAATAAATGCATACATGCAATGAAATTCCCTTTGAAAAAACTCATAAGCATTCAAGATGGTGTAGAATTCCCACCGAAAACATAAAACACTACAGTATGAGATACCGTGTTTTTTTCATCTTTATGTGTATGAAGGCAATGCTACTTCTTTTTTTACTAGTAGGTTCGATTAAGACTTAAAATTAGTTTAACAGTGTATTGAATTTTTAAATGAAATTTCGGGAGGAAGATCATCATTTTGATTTATTCCGTCATGTAAATTAGTCAATTCTGAATTAGTTTTTTAATTATTTGTGAATAACAAAATTAAAGGCATTGAAGGCAGACAGATGCATTGTGGTAATAACCTTGGTGTACTGATTCTGTTATATTTTACAGAAAATACGTCATAGATAACAGCTATAATGAAAATGAGTTTCTCCATTCCTTAAAGTTTCATGGGTTTTCCCTTTGAAATTTATGAACCATAAACAGTTGTTGATGTGATTCAAGGCTTCTTAAACGGAGTGTAGCAATACCATATGGAGCCTTATACAACAATATTGAGATCACGAAAGATTTCATAGAGTCAGTAAGGGTAAAATGTTTTAACAACTGGAAGCAAGAGTTGTTAAGAAAAGCATCTTGTCATGAAACACTTCTTTTAATTTCTCTGAAAGACTATTTTCAATTAAATTTCTTTTTATTTATCATAAGTTAATGTTTAATTTTCCTATTTATTTTTGAATTTTGGAAGATAAACAGAAAAGTCTGCCGGAAAAGAGGTCAAGAGTGTAAAAAAGTTTAAAAAATGCCTGTACTAAAGCAAATGATTCATTGTAAAATCATTGCCATATATCCAGTACTAAGTCAATGAGCCGTATAAAGAAACACTGACAGATTTGAAGAAGAAATTTAAAAACGTGGACATAGTAGCTTGGATAAAATCTATTTAAGTCTGAAATAATGCTTAAACAGAATCTGTTATCTTGATATTTTGACATCAACACTTGCAATACGCTTTATATTGTAAACTAGCGTCGTACACTAAGATTCGTATGATAGTTTATGTGTTTTGTATACATTTAAACGTTAATCGTGTCTTGACCGATCGTTTTGTAAGCAAATGCAACGAAGGTGTAACGGACAATGGAGCGTTAATTCTATAAAAACTCCTGACTGTGCTAGCAAAGCATCCACACAACAGAACAATTTCTGAAAGTCAGTACTTACATAGAGTGTGAGAAGGAGTTTTAAGATGCTTTCCGTAGTGTTTGATGAGAGACAGAGCTGGAAGATTTTTCGGCGAAATGTCTATGTGTAAAAGTTGATCCAAAAAGTCAGTAACTTCCTTGAGCTGTTCTTGAAGAATACTACAGACGGCCTGGGAGTCATTTACTTGCTGCTGCAATTCTGCTAGTTGTTGCTTGTGAATCTGAAGAAGGAAACAAGGCAAGTTGTACAAACCTTTCGTTAAAAAGTAGGAATATAAAAACGCAACATTGTTCTTGGGATAATTATATCCGTCGTTGGGTTTCAACCAAACGTAA
The DNA here is from genome assembly GCA_013235015.1 of Araneus ventricosus. Taxonomy (NCBI): domain Eukaryota; kingdom Metazoa; phylum Arthropoda; class Arachnida; order Araneae; family Araneidae; genus Araneus; species Araneus ventricosus. The sequence goes on along the minus strand of BGPR01007286.1, from coordinate 62,925 downwards.
TTTAACGTTCGGATAAAACCCAACGAAGGATATGTATGGTAAATGTTGTGTTAAATTTTAGCTAAGCTCGTATTAAGGTTATTACTTTATAAATTTTTGGTTTTCCAAGGAATGCATTTTTATTATTATGATGTTTCAAAATAGCTATGTGTTTAAGACATCGTTTAGTTTCTAACATAGTTCTTTTAACAAACTAACACAGAATAAAAACGTTAATAGAATGAAAAGGTAATAATAGCTTATATTCCACTTTTTAATATCAAGTAGTCAAATGCCATTAAAATGATGTTGATATACTTTTCTTTCTAGATATACCTTCTTAAATATGATATTTCTGTTGACAGGTTACATCTATTTGAAATAGTCGATTTTTACGTAATTTTATTCATTTTCAGAAACTCTCAGAGAGTTTAATTTATTTATATCAACGCTCTGTTTTGAATCTATACAAGAACTATTTTGGAACAGACTTCGTTGTTTCAAACCGTAGTCAGATGACGAGGTCACCTAAAGTACATGAAGATGGTTCCAGAACTTAATTAAAGAAAACCCATGCCTTTTTCAACTGCATATTCTAGATACACTATATGCCCAAAAGTAGCCGGACACTTTCAGATTTTCACATTTTTTTAGAATTTCTCCAGAAATGTCTAACTGACTGCCTTTAAACTTCGACCATGTGAAGAATAGACTGTAACTCACATTTTACACTCAAAATTCAGCCCTGAGGGCAATTAGGAGACCGTCTACGAACTGATGAAGACAAAAACGTTTTTGACTCGCCCCGCTTCACAGAATACTGATAACAAGATGAAACTTTCATAAATGGTTATGTTTAATGTGCATAATTTTTTCAGGAATTTTCGCAAACTCAGCACAAATATTTGGGAAGATATAAAGATTTTCTTTAAAAATCCCAAATTTTCCCAGCTGTTTTTTGCTTAAACATGCAGAGTTTTATGTTATATTCTACAAAACTTACATAAAAAATGACAATATGTTAGAGAAGCATTCGTAAAAATTTGGAACTTTTGTTTCTATTTTTGCTTGAATATTACAGGAAATATGAGCATTTATAGTAAATAATGTTTTACTGCGCATGCGCAAAACATAGCGTAACTTTTCTTTCCCAACTTTAAAGCCAGATATATAGGACAACTTATATAAAAAATTCAGTTCAATATCATTAGTATTCAGAAAGATATCGGCATTACAACGACCAGAATTTTAGCTGATGTCGAAGAGAAGCTAAAAGATGAGGAGTTGTACACAAATTGATATTTTTAAAACTTCGAATAGTTATATTGAATTGTATAGTGGTTAGAATTTGCTGAATAATGTGAACACTTGTAATATTTGTAACGAATAAAAAATATATGTGTAGAATTATTAACATATTTTAAGAAAACAAATTAGATAACGAAATCGTTCGACCATAAAAGAAGTATATTTAAAAATATCATTTGGCCGCAAAATTGTAACAATATGTAACTTGTTAATATCATGTAAATAATATAATTAAAGTAATAACATTTTTGTTATTTATAGTGCCTAATTAGCTGGAATTTAAGTTATGAACGTAATTTATAAGTGTTCATGGGTATTCAGCAAATTCTAACAACTATACAATTCAATATAACAATTCAAAGATATAAATTTAAAAAATATCAATTTGTGTACAATCCCTCATCTTTTAGCTTCTCTTCGTCAGGAGCTAAAATTCTGCTCGTTGTAATGACGATATCTTTCTGAATACTAATGATATTGAACTGAATTTTTTGTATAAGTTGCCCTATGTATCTGGCTTTAAAGTTGTGAAAGAAAAATTGCGCTATGTTTTGCGCATGCGGAGTAAAACATTATTTACTAAAAATGCTCATATTTCCTGTAATATTTAAACAAATTTTTCCAAATGTTTACATAATGCTTTTATAACATATTGTCATTTTTTCTGTAAGTTTCGTATAACATAACAGAAAACTCTGCATGTAATAAGCAAAAAACAGACGGGAAAATTTGGGATTTTTTAAGAAAACCTTTATATCTTTCTAAATATTTATGATGAGTTTACGAAAATTCCTGTAAATGTTATGCACATTAAACATAACCATTTCTGAAAGTTTCATCTTGTTATCAGTATTCCGTGAAGCGGTGTGGGACAAAAAGTTTTCGTCTTCATCAGTTTGTAGACGGTCTCCTAATTGCCCTCAGGACCGAATCTTCAATGTAAAATGTGAGTTATAGTCTTTTCTTTACATGGTCGAAGTTTAAAGGCTGTCTATTAAGTATTTCCGGAGAAATTCCAAAAAATGTGAAAATCTGAAAGTGTCTGGATACTTTTGGGCATATAGTGTATGTATTTTTGATTACCTTGATTGGAGTCAAACTTGACAAGAAATCTATCAAAAGTTCCCAATCCTTATTATTTTAGCGTCCCTGAAACACATATTGAATCCATGTCAGATGCTTTACAGTAAAAGTGTAACTACAGTTCAGAAGATGTAATACAGTCAGAATTCGAACCTGAAATTCTCTGATCATTAATTTCACGCTGTTCTTGATTAAAATGATGGGCATGAGACTGTCTGTCTATCATATAAATTAAGATTCATTGTGATTTAAATTAATGGTTTTTATGTCTGAGAGATTTCAGTAATTTTTCCTAATAATATAATGCTTTCCTTAGTCAACATCACTGTTTTTAGCAGCCTATAATCCGTAAAAAAGTAACGAAATTTTATAACAAATGGGGTAAAATAAAACATAGATTTAAATTTGAAAAACTCCAATTCCAATAGTTTTGTGGTTGAGCGCAAAATCTCTCGAAATCATGGATTTCTGTAGCATGTAACCTAAAGTAGTGCCTCAGTGGGACTTAAGCTATTGCAAATTCATTTTATTTTTAATTCAGACTGTTATATTACCATCTCGTTGTTTAAAACGATATTGACAAACCTGCTGATTGGTGAGACTGATAGATCCATGCTTCCCTTTATTTTCCGTCTTGAAGAACAGATGCTTGTTCTTGGGTTGCAAGAGTGTTTCTAACACATCCTCTTCCGACAAAACCTTTCTACCCGTGCTCTATTTAAAGAAATAAGTTTTTAGTATTAACTCGCAGCGTAATTTAAGAGAATTGAATTTTTCAGTGCACTAATTTGAATGAATTCATAATTATTAATACACAGCATAAGTTGAGATAATATGAATATTTTTTTTACCACCAGCCAAATTTTCATTTTTTAACCTAAAAAGTATTAAAAAAGGGAAACCGGATATCTTAAGCGTATCATTTGGCTTTAAATCCTCAAATTCAAAAGAAAATAACATCAAATACAATAGAATCTCTATTCCGAAGTGTTATACAGTGAAACCTCTCTGAGCGGCCACCCGTCTGTTCCGAGAAAAATTGGCCGTTCAGAGGGGGTGGCCGCTCTAAAGGGTTTTCGTTACAATTACAAGATAATTGCTATAATACATAATAAAAAAAGTCTGGCACATATTTCTTATTTAAAATGAAGTTTGAGACTTATCTAGAGAGAAACTTTATTTAATCATTTTTTACATTTTGTGAAAAAAAGATACAATTTGTGACAGTTTTAAGTTTTTACCCTTCTCGGAAAAAAACCATTTTTTCAGTTTAAAAAGTAAATCTCTAACCGATACTTTTATTAAATGGGATGGGCGAACCCACCCGGCGGCCGTTCAGAGGGGTTGGGTGGCCGTTGCTAGGGGTTATTTTAACATTAGGTCTATGGGCCGTAAAATCCGTGCCACGAAAAATTGGCCGTTAAGAGGGGTGGCCGCTATGCAGTGGTGGCCGTTCGAAGAGGTTTATCTGTATTATTGATCTGCATAAAATGCGAAAAAATAGTGTTACTAAATTTCGAAATTAATTCGAATTTCATTTCAATTCATTTATGTACCTTCTTCTGACAATTTACCACTCATGCCAATAATAAAAGAACTCGTACGTTAAATATCACAAACTTGCATTTCTACCAAACTTAATTTGGAAATTCTTTTTTTATTTTTTTGTAAAAGGCAAAGTTATTTTCTTCTACCATTGATTTAGTCACAAGATTGTGGCGCGATATCATCAAAGCAAATATTTTTTTCCAGAAGTATGTTGTTGTTGTTACTAATCTCCAATCGAGTCTGATGGAGTCAGACCAGATCAAGGAATCCGTTGACTTTGATGAAATCAATGACTAGCAGGGGAGAAGAATAAATTTCCTCCCAGTCAAGTCCTAGACAGTCCAAAATGTGTTTAAGTGATGTTTGATGTTGCTGGCATTTAGGGCAGAGAGGGTAGATCTTGTTGCCCTCAGAATATGTAAGGCCATTGAGGTGGCCGCTGACAAGTCGTGAAAGACAGGTACTGGAATGCCTGTCGCATGCAAGGGATAGGGAAAGACCCGGCTTTCTTCCTTTGTACCAGTGATGAGAGGGAGGCACCAGCCTTCCAAAAGTATAAGTTTTTTAAACATCTCTAGAAAAAATTTAATTCGTAAACGTCTTTTAAAATTAAAAAAAGGGATTATATTAAACATGAATGCACCACTTTGTAGCTCAAATACTAAATGCGCATCTGTTTCTCAACTGTTGAATTTAGAAAACTATTACAAAATCTAACATATTATAGGATCCATACTAAATCAATTAAAAGCAGTAAGAGCCGTAAGAAATAGCTTTGTATTACTAATTTAATAGCCCAGATCTGTCTCTCACTGATCCGGTAACGGTCTGACGTCACCAACAATAAAATTCGCGCCATACCAATGCGAGACGTTAAACAGCATTATTTCATTGTACCTAAATTTCAGTAGTTTTAAATTTAAAAAGCAATTGTCGTTCAAATTTAATAGCTCTAAAATAGTGAAATAAAATTTGCTATCGATTGATATAAAATATATCTCGGTATGATCAATAGTTCTCGAGAAATTATAAATTATATTAATCATATATTTCAAATTAATTTTCGTTTTTAATATAAAGTAGTAAATCACGTCAGTGGTATATCAAGCGAGTGATATAGTTTGGACGCCAAGATGCGTCTGATTATTTATTGCAATCGTGATGATATCATTTGATAATATTTTTTAGCAACGTTAAAATTTACACACAGACATCTGAAGTACAAGGAAAATTGTTAAACAACGAAAAATAATTCACACGGAATGTTGTTTACCGAGAGGTTTTTTGAATAAAGAAATATGTAAATAATATGTGAATAAAAAATATTTCCTGTCATAAAACATATGTTTATTTTATTTGTTCCCAATGAATGTTAAACATCTCTCGCATATATATCTATTTAAACACGTCAAATTTGACGGGAAATCTTTCGAATGAAGAGGCAATTTGCACCCATCAAACGATGACGGGTGATTTTCTAGTATTTAAATATGAGATTAACATTTCATGCTCCACGTATTATCCGACTTACTTATCGGCGATAAAATGAAATTTGGTGGAAATACAGGAAACGGTACCTCTCTCCTTGCTTTGTAGACAGCCTGAAGTTTCTCAGTGATATCCTGATCCCCCAAGAACAGAATGTACATTTCTTGAATTTTGTTCTGTGTGTGTTTCAGCCTCTCGTCTTTCTTCTGGTACTCCTGTTTGGTGGCTTCCATCTCTTCAACAGCGGTGGTCAGCTTCTCAACCAGAGAGTTGATTTCTTCCGACATTTTGTTCAGGCTGCACTTCTCTTGATTCAGCTCGATCTTGAGAGCTTCTCCTTCCATCTGGCTCCTAAAGGGAAATGGAACAAAAAAAAATCTGAGTACAGTGAAACCCTTGTGATATTCGTAAAGAATAAAAAAATCTATATTTGACGAATTATTAAAATATTTAAAGAAAAGAAATTAATTAGATAAAACAAATCGTTTGGTCATAAAAGAAATTAATTTAAAAATATCGTTTGGCTGAAAAAGAAATTTATTATAAATATCGTTTGGCTGAAAAAGAAATTAATTAAAAATATCGTTTGGCATTAATTCTTTTCTAAAGGTTATAAAAATAGTTTGGCAACGATATATTATCTTTTGCTAACGTTGCCTAGCAACGGAAAGGAATAATAATGAATTGAAGATGGAATTCGATGTAAGAGTGATGTAAGTGTATGTGTTTGTTTTACATGTTTGTGCTATGGTAGACGTCCAATAAATATATTATTTTTGATGAAGAAGGCTCCACGATTCTTCATACTATGCTAAAATACATCACACCCTGCTTAATCGAACTCGGGTTAATCGAAACCCGGGTTATCCGAAATGTCTCTGAAATCACAAATCAAAATCATGTACTGTACGGAAATAATCGCGAAGGCGAGACTTTTTTTTTCTGAAACGACATCCCCTCTTTTTCCTTTTAAGCCACTCCAGAAGGTCAGTGGTTAATTTTAGAATGCTAAAATTAAAGTTAATGGGTTAACAGTATTAATATTACGATATTGTTTACCTGTTCCTGTTAGGCTCATTGCGCCCGAAGGAGGGTTAACTTTAATAAAGAACCTGAGTGTAGCCTACATAGAGAGTTGTGAATTCGGTTTACACTCAAAACATTTCAGAATTACATACTGGATACAACCTAGTAATATATATTCATGACTTAACCAAAAAAATCTTTATTCGAAACAGCCTCCCCCCCTTTTTGTTCGGTCAACCTGGGTTGTACTGTAATGGGATATTTAACTTATTATTAATCATTAATACGCTTTATTTAAACAAGAAATGTTCCAGTAAAAGGCTTATGAGTAAGCATAATTTTTTCGGGTGCCCCACCCTGCAAAAGACGAATAGACCAAAGTGAAAGGGGGATGTAAACATGAACTTCTCACACTATTTCTATAAGACTTCAATAATGAAATTTATTATCATGCGATACAAACCAAGTATACTGCGCCCATTTTATTTTGGATTCCACTGCGCAAGTGCATTAGGAAAACTAAATGGCGTCAGAACACATCGTAAAGCTGGGCATTCACGAGTAGGCTAAGCTATTCCATTTTTCCTAGGATCGGTTTTCCCCCCATCCATTTTAGTCGAAAAATTAGGCAAGGTATTCATGGATGTTCCAAAATTTGTTTTGAGACAAGGTTCAAAGTCGCAGAATTTTCCCAACCCATTCTCCTCTTCCCCCACACGAGGGATTTCTAGTTTCATTTCTACCCCCGACGTGAGGTGCCAATGTAGGCATATCCTCTGTTTCGCCGCTACCCTCGCATCGAGGTCTCAAATTGGAATCGGCGGATGGAGTTTTGGATCTTAAGTTCTTTTGAATTCCACTATTTCGAATCATTTGCTCCAAATTTGATTGGTTTTCGACCTTGATTATAGGTTTTTCCTTCCCGTGTTCCAAAAATTCCAGTTTGGAAGAGCGGTGAATGGCCCGCTTAAGACTAAGTAAAAAATATTAGACGACATGCGTAGCCATGTAAATGTGATGTCGATTGACTCACCCTAATTCTCAGCGTATAACTTTGGATAACAGATGCTCTTGAGGAATAAAGCTAAGTAATTGTCGAATAATGTCAAACTGGTCATTCGAACAATCTGTGCTTCCATAAAATCGATGCTTAATCGTCGTATGAACTCTATTGTGCAAAATGGCTTAAAACTGTAAGGCATTTATGTTGACCTTCTTGATATGTTTAAGCAAATACAACAATCTATATTCTGTAAAAAATCTATGGATATTTGCTTTCTTTTCTTCCAACTTTATCTAACTTTAGTTGAGACTTTTAATAAATCAATGTATGTCATATTTTGATATCTTATTCCGACTCTGATAATTTAATTAGATTTTTTTAACAATTTTGACATTAACCCCTTAACGGATGCGCCGCCATATTGGCGTGCATCGAATTATCGCATTTTTAGGCTTATAAACTAAAATTTAATCATTAATTAGCTTTATAATTTGACACAAATTACGTAAAATCCATAAGCATCACAAATATTCTATGCCTTCTGAGATGAATGAAAACGACAGCCCCTTAACAAAACAGGAGGGGTCATCTTATCAGACAGGGGGGAAAATGAGGCTCTTAAGGTATTAAAGAGTTTACATTTCACAAATAAATATCCTTTAAGGGCAGTTGGAACCCTAAGTCCGTTAACCCTAACCCTGTTACTTCCATGTACCTTTTCTCAAAATCTGTTATAGATTCATGTTTGAAATTTTTTATACAAGTAAAGTGCATCTGCCTTATTATACTGAGATGATTTTTTAAAAAACAATTTAAAAATGTATTTTTTGCAATTTTTTTTGTGTCAAAGCAAAAAATTTAAAATTGGTCATTTCGATGTACCTTTTCTCAAAATCTGTTATAGATACATATTTGAAACTTTTTATACGAGTAAAGTACACCTTTCTCATTATATTGAAATGGGCTTTTTTTAAAAAAAAACTCAAAACTTTATTTTTTACAATTTTTTTGTGTCAAAATAGGGTAAAATTTCACTATCAAATATTAATTCTAATTAAATATTTTGTAATTTTATAAAAATTTAAAAATTAACCAAAAGCTCATTTCAGTATAATGAGAAAGGTGTATTTTACTTCCATAAAAAATTTCAAACATCTATAACAGATTTTGAGAAAAGGTACATCGAAGTAACAGAGTTAGGGTTAACGGACTTAGGGATCCAATTCCCCTTAATTACGTATCAAAGAACGGCTTATCAAGAAAGTCATTCATAATTCATCTTTGCAGAAGTTTTATAATACTAAGAACTAAATACGAATTTTAATCCTTTTAATTTATCTAAAAGTAAACATTTTTCTAAATAGGTACATGACAAGTTAAATAAGAATATATTTACACAAGCTCGCAAATCATTAAAATAACTTCTGATATATTTTATATGCCACATGCAATCTTACGAGTTGAATAACTTTTCGGTTCTCAAATATTTTAGTTTACGTGTTTCAGATGATAGAAGACGTGAAATATAAGAAATATCAGACAGCAATAGATGCCGAGTTATTCTGGTAGGTAGGATTTGTCGAAGAAATTCTCCATATGATCATTATCATATATATTTGAAAATGTTACAAAATAAATTTAGAGTATCCTTTTGCTATACGATTTAGGATAGAAGTTATTTGTACTTTATTTGAGTGTATCAGTCTAAAATATGGCCTTTTTTGTGATTTGCATATTATGTGACCTAGAAGTTTCTAATATAAAAACTAAAATGTGATAGAAATGATATGTTTACTTCTTTAGATTCAAATTTTTCCCCCTACGATATAACATTCTCATAGAAAAAAATATTTTCACATATTTCTAATACGTTTATACAGGCTGTCCCAAAAAGATGGAACAAGCTTTTATTTCCTTAAATATTGATTTTAGAGACATACTTCCAATTACAAAGTTTTATCAAATGAGGTACGAATTTGTGTGAAAATACTTTGACTTCTGCGATAGCTAAAAATAAAAAAGTTAAGAAAATTAAATTTTTATACGTGCCCATAGAGCAAAAGTGTCAATGAGTGAAATGTTCCTCTTACACTCATCTATACATAAACTAATTTTCACGATCGATTCTGTCTGCAAAACTTGCAGAGGTATGTTAATTTTTAAATTTCAAGGGGCTGCTCACAAATTTATACGGAGATGTTTATTGCAGAAATGCAAATTTATTCGACATAGGAAAGCAGCGAAGTGCAAATATTTGCCAAGTAGTATATCAGCCAATCCTCACGGATTAAAAAAAATGTCAATGACGCATAACGTTACTTAGTTTCATTTGCTGATAGTTGCAACTATCGACTTGATAAAGAACGGAAGGACAAATTGAGAAAATTAAAATTTAAGGTGTAACAGGAAAATAGCCTAATACTGAACCAGAATACTGAATTATCTACTCTTAACGTTGTGCGTATTATTAAGTTTTGCCAAAAAGCAGTGGCGACTCGTCCTTTAGGTTTGCAGAATTGCAGAACTTAGTAAAATTATTTTAAAAATTCGTATTTTTGCTTTTATTCTTATTTGCTTACTCCTCCACTCTGAGAGTTCGATTATTAACGAAAAAAGATAAAATCGAGAAAAGGAGACAGAAAATGAATGAAAAAAAAACAGATACATGATGGGGCTACACTAAATAGTTTTGGAAAGCACTAAAATTAGCTCATTGCGTGCAACTAAGTGACATAATGGGTGAAGGCGAATAGCTATTCTTTCTGTCTTGAATTTAGCCAGAACTGGATTTTCGGATGCCAATGTTTTGAGCTGAAAACATAACTAATGTCTTATTTTAGAGATAAAGAGTAGCAACAGAAGTTACAAAAAAAATTGAAAATCGGAATTGTAGTTCGGCGACTACTGAGTCACAAAATTGGGCAAAAATACGCATGAATTCGTGATGTAATGTATTGAGTGATGACGATTTTCATATCGTTGACTGATCCAACACAGAATATATATCCACGCACGAGTGAAGAATTCAAAACAAAAAAAATGGCATTGTATTATAGTTTATTAAGAAATAAAACAATTTTCATTGCAACGTTAGTTTCATTTTATTTCGCAAATTTTCCGTACAATAGTATTTCAAAGGAACAAAAGAGAATTGAGATTAACTTCGAGAAACAAAAGAGAATTGAGAGAACTTCGAGAAACGAAAGAAAATCACGAGTAACTTCGAGGAACAAAAGAGTATCGCGAGTAACAAAGAGAATCCGAGAAATTTCGAGAAACAAAAGAGTTACGCGAGTAAAGTAGTCCTACGCCTTTAACATCAGCGGCTATTTGAAAAAGACAGCCTCCCGTCATTTTTTTTTTTAAATTGATGATAATGATGATGATTTCCGGTGTAGATAGATTGTCGCAAAGCTTAAAAATAAACTCTATTTGAAACAGAGGATTCGCATTTGTTATTTGATATGCTAAAAAACTTTTTTTGTTGCTTCTATCACTATTAAAATAAAAAGTATGCAACAGGCTGAAAGCAGGGGTTATATCGGTGACATCTGCAAATCTAAAATGTATACAAAGTGTGAAAGGTTGAAAAATCTTTATTACTAGACTTCTTAACTAAGACTTAATTAGACTTATTTTCATAAGATTTGTATTTTTGAAAATTAAAGTTTCATATTTTTTCTAATAATACTTTCAGCCTATTACACATGCCTTTCAAATTCGGGGTTTGGCGAAGATATCCATGGTATTTCCTACAAGTAACATCCTTTAAAAAGAAATAATAGTAATGGTTGAAAATTAGGAAAAGGTTTCGTGAATAATTTTGCTCGGCGATGCAAGATATCAGAAAAAAATTAATTTTAAGACTTTGAATATTGATAATTTCTTTTATCTGAAATATCTTTTATGGGTTTGATGATGAGAAAAGTTTCCTCGCTGAAGCTGAATGAAATTTATATTTCAATAGCATCTACTTTCCTTTCTGTAGCTTCTTCGTTCTATTTTCGTGCCAGAAGAACTTCTCATTTGCAAAGAATGATATAGATACGAAAAATTAATTTCACTTTTCTAAAAACAAAGTTAATTAATTATAATAATTGCCTAATAAAGCTTTTTAGAGAGTAAATGCATCTTTAATGAAGAAGGAAATGAAATGTAATTGGTAAACTAAGCGATCTTCTATGTTTTAATTAACTGGAAACAAAGGTAAAATTTGTTGAGAACTCATAAATTAATTAAGGCACGAAAGTGAATATTGTTGAAACGGAACGAAAGCTGTTCTATTTAGGTCGCGTAGAGCATTCATGTTTTTATTTTGAATGAATAGCGTGCAATTTATGTAAGTTAGAATAAGCGGTGGAAGCAATTATTATGCACTTTTGAAAATTAAGGACAGAAAATGCTGCAGTAATTGGGAATATTTTCTTTTAACAGAATCATAGACCATATACTTAATTTCCTTATTAGAATTAGTTTGAATTTAAAATATAATACTGTTTTCGGAATGCGGTGGAAAGCGTACGAGTAGGGAAGTAAACAGTATGTGATGAGGGATTTTATTTTAATTTGCCTGCTTTCGCAGATTATGTTTCTAATACCTATAATTCGACAGTCTGAATTTTCACTGATTATATATATAAAAACGCAAAATGAGGCCTTTTGTAAATAATTTTTAATACCTAGAAGTTAAAACGCCTGATTTCAAAAATTGTGTTCATAACTGAGTTAAATGGAATTTCAATGCAGCGAGTAATAGTACATGAAAAAATGCATTAAAAATCTGTCAGTAGCTCAGTTGTAACATTATTAGTTTTTTTCCTTAATTTTTGAAATGGGTCCAATAATTTATGACTACCCTGTATATCAATATTATAATTCTGATAACGGAGAAATATCGTGAAATTCTGCATAATAACAGATTACAAAATATGAGCCGAAAAGAATTTATATCTTTTCGAATATGAATATCGTTTGCCATTAAACAGCATGCATAACTGACGACTGAATTGCCATAAGTTATAGCGCGTGAAGTACGAAGCAATCGATTATTATTTGCTTTTGAATGAATCGATTTCAAAACTTAAAAGAAAAAGATAAATTCCATTAAATAGTCTTTCGGGATTGGAGTCTTTCGATATAATTCTGCATTATTCAGCTTTTAAATTATTTCCAGCATTGTTTGCGTGTTTTGTATTTTAATTCTGGAAACAAAAGATAGTCTTGTTGATATTTGACGGGTAATATTTTAGAAAATATATGAACGTGAATCTAAAATGGGCAGGAAAGCGTTTTTTCTGTCGCTAGATAACTCCATATTACAATCTAAGATTATGCATTTTAAGGAAATGAAAATTGTTTCCGTGAAAAATAAACATACAAAATTACCTCTTCTTGCCAGGAATCTCTATCTAACCGCTTAAATATACTATAGAATTCCAGAATGTTATCCAAATAATTCTTTACGAGAAGAATAAATTGCTAAAAAGACCGCTTTCCTATTTGAAGCAAACAAAAATAATAGTTTTTGAAAGCAATTTAAAAATTCAATTTGCTTAGCTTGTTTCAAATTTTGCATACGAGATAAAATCAAACACGGTTTCTCCATATTTGTTTTTAGAATTAAGAAGAAAGATTTTTATTCTTTCTTTAGTTATTCAATACAGGCAGCTGCGCTGCTAATTTTCGAAATTTAATCACTGCGCAGAAAAATAGATTTCTTCAGCTCCAAACTTAATCGAAAATGGCGACACAACGTTTCAGTTCTCATGCATATAAATGAGGTATACTGCTGTTCTAAGCAAAAACTCAAACTTTTGATTAAAAGATAACATTATGCTCCACTAAGTAATCACCAATTTCTTGTTCATCCTGATAAGCTTTTTGTTAATTAAGGAGATAATAAGGCCATCAATATTTTTAAGAGTGATTATCGTTAAATAAATAATTTTTAGGCGTCTTGTACTGCCTTTTGTTCTTAACAGAAGATAAAAGATGTTTATAAAATCCTTTTATTTGCTCGTTATTTATTTAAAAGTAAATAATAAATTTGCCATTGCATTTTTGTTCGCCAAAGCCATTAAAAACGATAATCCAATTTTTTATGTGTTTTTACCTCTACCACAATCCTGCATTAAAATATTTCGAACGTATAAAGAATTTGCAGAAGGTCACCTTAGAAGAACATCTTAGTGAGAAACAGACAAAAAAAATTTTAATTTACAAATTATTCATCCGAAGAGCTTCTTAGAAACCGAATTTAACCTAGTGCCAACCTAAAACCTTTTAGTAAGACTTGCCTGGTTTATTTTAATCCGTCTACTTTTCACAGAATTTATAAAATATTAAATAGGACTTTTAAGAATCAACGGAAGTATTCTTCCCTTTCTCTTAAACTTATAAAATAGAACATGTTTTGTAAGTATATTCAGTGCTCTACTATTCAGTATTCCTTTGCATACTGAAGAAAATCGAATATGCATTTCGTGCCTCTTCTCTTTGACTGATTGATTCCAAAATTTGATACAGATCTTCAATTTGGTGAAAAAACCGCATGCCGAATTTCATTTATGTAGCGTGTTACGTTCTTGAATTTTTGTGTATGCAAAGTACTTGCGAATAAAGTTTTTTTCCGCAGGAGTAGTAGGGGAAAGTCGGGTAAGATGGCAACCTTAAGCTTTAGGGATTTTTCCTGACCTCAATATTCGTTGCTGGAGGATTATTTTTTCGCCAAAATCTCCTTCAATTCTTTATTTAAAAGAGATATTTTTTAAATTTTTATGTTCAAATATGATACCCCAAAACTTCATTTTAGAAAAAAAAAGTTATTTTCGTCATCTTACCCGCACAGTCGGGTAAGATGACGAATACCTAATTTGCATAAACCTGAATAACAAATTGCGCATAACATGAAAAAAACATAATGTCAAACTAAAGAAACGGCATAAACCAACCAAAATTTATGAAACGAAATTTTAGATTTTATTTAAGAAATAAAATCAGTGACAAAAATCACATCGCCCGTAGATTGAATTTCATCCCAGCCCGTACAAGCGAAATGGGTCCAGAGCTTGCACATAAAACATTGGAATCACAATTCAAATTTTCCTACTTTACCGCAAAGAATGCATACATTATTATCGAGGTTATCTGAATCTGGGTGAGATTCAGAAGATTTTAAGTCGGGCTGTAGCTTAGCGATTTTCTTTTCTCTATTCCTACTATTAGTTCACACTCTTCCCATGTATATATATCTTGTTCAAATTTTCAGTCGTTAATAGAATACTTTTTATTCATTCACTCAAGTTCAAATACATTTTTTAAAACTTGTAGTGGATGACACTTGATGTTAATACAGTTTTTCTAATATTAATTCATTAATTAATTTAGTTAATTAAAAGTTTACGCCAAGTTTAGTATCTTAGGGAAGCAACTTTATAGCTTCGTAACAATATTTAACATGATAATGTTTTAAGCTGACATACCATCTATAAATTACGTGATGCGAAAATCACACACTGAAAAAAAAGTAAAGATACTAGTATTAGAAAGAGTTGCTATGGAATATTGTGATTCTATATATTTCTATTTTGCCACTTAATATCGTGATTCTGTCATATGTATATATTTATATTAATTGTAATTATTTAATAAAAAGTAACTAAAATAAAATTTTTATCTGTTGACCTAAGTAGGAATTGACTTTAAATTTTTTTTATATTACTTGTTTGTACGATTTTTTGCACGTTTGTCGATTTTAGTGTTCTTAACTTCAGCCTTCTTCGACTGCTTTTGTTGTCGGTGTTCTTCTTTTTAATTTTTCTCCTTCTGTTTAATGAGAAGCGATTTTTTCACTGGAGAACCAGTGAGGTGCATGGAGGGCAATTTCTTTGCAGTTCCCTTCGACATTTTCTCCTTCATGGTAGGAAACGGTGGAAAATCTGCTTGAGGTATGGATGTTTTAGGTACAGGAGGATGAGACAAGAGAATAGCTCCTCGTGGTATAGATAAATCAGAAATCGCATCAATCTCATCAGGATCATTATTAGACGAAGGGATTTCAGTTTCAACTTTCTCATGACGTATTTTAGACGTGATCTAAAAGGTCTTAGTTGCGGTCGGTAAGCTGATGGACTCATGAATTAGTCGGGAAGATTTCGTCATCTTAGCCTCCACCCGATTCGTCATCTTACCCGGCACCGCCATTTTTATTTCGAAAAAAAATTGGAGGGCATGAACTCATTATAAAAATTAAAATAATACATCATTGAACAGCTTTTTATTAGCACTTTGCGAATATGACATGTATAAATCAAAAATACTTAAATCGTGAACACTATCCCTTACGAAGCACTAATCAAAATTTACATCGTAACAACTCTAAAACACATTTCCAGGTATTATGAATCACACAAATGACGGGACGGAATCTTTTGGCATGACATGGGTGTCTGGTCACTAGAGGTCTCTGATGGTGCAGGATCGAGCCTATCATCTAGTGTAATTTTCGAGAAAAATCCAATTCTTCATCTTAGACACTTCGTCGTCTTACCCAAATTTCCTCTACTTGAAAATATTCTTACTAAATGTTGCAAGAATATCGTAAATATTCAAATATGTTCTCAAGAATATCACAAACATTCAATTGCTGTATTTAAGACTACATTCTATGTCTAACAGTATGTACTGTAGAGCGCCAACAGACATACAGACACACATTCGCTTTTATTATTAGCAGAGATAATTACCGCGGCATTGGAAAATAAATATAAGACAAAGATTCATTATTAGATAAATTTGCAATTATGTCCGCATATTAAAGAAATCCATAATGAAAATACTCTAAGATAATGTCTCGTATATGTCAGATGTTATAAAATAAGAATAAAAATCAATAGAGTAAGTTTCTTTAGTTATATTAACGTCCCGTTCTGAAGCAACATGAGAAATACTTTGGGTTTAGTTTAATTTGGTTATATTAACGTCCCGTTTTGAAGCAATAGGAGGGCTATTTTGGGACGATCCTCGTAATTTGAACCGCGGTCAGATGACGAGGGCGACACCTGAAATGGCACCCCCTTTCCAAATTTCCGCAAAACACCAGCGGAAGGACGTTTGGTCACTATGTATGATATAACGTGCAACAGGCCCCCATACACGGCGGATCATCAGTGGAAGCGAGTTTCGAACCTCGAACACTCAGGCCCCAATGCTGTGAGCTTACGACTAGGCCACCATGGCCTCAACGTTCTATAGAGAAAATTTATATTAAAACATTGAAAATTACTTCCGCATCGTTTACAATTTCATTTTTAGCTATTAACTTAAAAAAAGTGTCTTTAATTATCCTCCTGAACATCGTAGAAGCGAAAAAAAAATCAGTTTCGGAAACATAAAAGAATAAGCTTTTAGATTGTACAATGAAAAAAATTGCGAGTTTCTGCCAGAAATAAGTTCTGAACGTAGGCTTTAACAAAACCGCCAGAAGAAAAAACTCCTTTAGTAAAGTCTTTTTCAGAAAAAAAAAAAACTTTTACAGAGAAAAAAATCTTCTCCATCTAAACGGATTGAAATATCCTCATACATCTTAGAGAGAAAAAAATACATTCATTCAATACCTAAAGGAGAGTATATCTTGGAGCACTGAATCAATTCAACTGAAATGAATTATCTCTGTTATACCTAACTAGCAGTTCCGACACAATCTCGAACAAAGTTTTTTTGGATTGCTTCTCAACCAATTCTCTGGGTACTTGTTGCGCTCGGGACTGACTGCCCTTTCTCGTTCTAGTGGCATAAATTGTCGATCTATCTTTTGCAATGACGCGGAAGACATTTTATTTCCACATTAGAAAGAAGTAGAACATTAGAGACGGCTTGAATCAATATTGGATTGATATGAAATTCTAAAACGGAGGTAGAGTGGAAAGATAGATTAAAGAAGTCCACTGAGGTAATGAAGCATTGCGAGAACATTTCATCAAAAATCAATTAAGTAAAGTCTGTGTTTCGAAATGATTGCGAAATACACACTCAAGTTTACGTAGACGGGAAACATAAAAATAAGTCCTGGATGTTTTTAAAATTACATTAAATTCTGGATGATAATGGTGACTAGTGAATCATTTTGGATGCTAACACGAATTTAAAGAAGAATAAATAGACACAAAAGAAAACTTCGGAATATGACATAGGGATGGGAAAAGCCTACCGGTTTTAACCGAAAACCGTTTTTTTATGTTTCGTCTAACCAGTTTTTTTCGGTTATTTTTTGTCCCGGTTATAACCGTTTATTTTTTAAATCCAATAAGTTAAAAAAACCGGTTCGGGAGATAGGCTCTATTTTAGGTTCGATTAGACTAAAATTTATTTACTAAGTTATGAAGCTTTGAATTTCATCATCTTAGGCCAATCAACGACAACCACTCTCTCGAGGATTCTGTTGGTTGGCGAATTACTGAAAGTCTTTATGATCAGATAAATATTGGCCAATGGATTGATTTCCTGTAAAAGCAATATTAATAAAAAAATCTACAAACGGCGATTGTGTTTTTATAAAAAAAAACCCCAGAAAGCCGGTTATTTTGAGCGGTTATAACCTCCAGGTTAAACCGGAGGTGAAAAGAAATATGAAGAACAGAAAACAGATTATTTTCGCAATAACCGCCATACCTAATATGAGATAATTTTTTTAACATGATAAAGGTTTTAGGCTGGCATTCTTTCTGTAAATTGCGTAATGTAAAAAATCATTAAGCGCAGAATGCAGTGGCTGCTAATATCGAAGAAGCTGAATTAGTGAATACATTAACGCCTCTGACACTGTAAAGCATGCTTGCTAGGGTGGGTCGAAAAAACTCAAAATTTATTTTTCATGTCGCTATACCGCGGTAAAGTTGTGAATTGGTGAGAAATAAAGCGATGATAAAAGTAAGGAAATTGATTGATATATTCCTTTGCCGCAAGAGCATTGCAAATCGTAAACATTGACGAAAATCGATTGTTTTTCAATAATTTTTAAAATTTTAAACCTTTTTTCTATCTCTTTATTATAGCACTAGCTGTTAAGTGATGAACTTCTTAAGAGTAATTAAGTTTATTTTATGAAAATCGGTCCGTATTTTCCGGTAGCACGTTCCCTCCAAGATTGACAGAAATATGTGAAATCTCTTCAATATGCAATTTTTGGTTCCTACTCCTCAACATAATTTTCATACATCTTCTTGTCAATGAATTGCAACAGGTTTATGCATATACTCAATAAAAGGCTTTCTATGTCTAAAAAAGACATCGACTTAATTTATCTTCTTTATTTATTGTAATACATTGGAAAACTAAGATCCTAAATTGCAACATTATTTCCTAGTTAAGAAAGTAACAAAAATCAACCGATATTTAAGAAAACACTTTAGGTATTAAAACATCGTTATGTCTCTTAAATTTCTTGCATGACATTTTACTCTTTCTTCTCACAAGATGACATTTGGAAGTCTGATTTATGGAAAATCTCGGATATTTCGGGCAGTATAGGGTCGTTTCTGGGCTTCTACAAACAGATTCCACAAACTTTTCATGATACTTCTGATCAACGCTGCCTTTTGGATTTTGAGGAACTGTACAAAAATATGGAATGCAGCCCACGTAAATAAAGTTTCATATAATTTGGTAAATGTGATTTCTCAGAAAAACCAGTATATCAAAACATGAATCCACCTTCCAGTTAGAAAATTTTCTTTATTAGACTTACCCTAAGCAAACATAAAAACTCTTTTTAAAGATAAAAATGAATCGATGCAATTTTATTCACAGCCGGAATATTTGAAATGATTAAATATGCTATACATAATTTTCCTTGTTGATATCTGTTTTTATAATGACTTCGTATTTATATTTAATAGAGAAAGTTACAATTTATTATTATTTCTCCTCTGTCTAAGGTTTCGTATGTATGTTGGGGGTTACTTTTGGGAATACAGGAAATACATTTGGCTAGATATTATAATCTTTTCAGAGTTCTGATCTACATATAAGATAGCTGAATGCTGGGCGCCCACTAACCCCCAGGCATTTGCCGGTTGGCCGACCTTAGAAACACTCTGCTTTTAATACTAGTTTGACACATCGCTCAACTGCCTGTGAGTAACACTAGAACGTTCCATTCAGGTACTGCACCAGGTCGAACAAGGGAATCGATTTCATTATCACTAATGTTTTGCAACAGCGGGGAAGGAGTTAAACCACAAACATTCATTTGAATAATTTCCGTTCACTCCGCAACTTAAAAATTGAGTTTGGGTATTCTGAAACTTCTGATTGTTGTTCTCTTTACGACTGACAGCCTAGTCTTTCAAATTTATCTATTGTCCAGTTCTCAAATGTGTTTTCTGTTATCCAGTGTCTTAATCAACATCATATTTTCAGCATGACCAAAAAAATGTATTGCATTCGTTTACAGATTTAAGTAACTTTTCAGAAAGGTAACGAGTTGTTCCAATTACTTTCAGCACTTGCTTTGGGCTCTGTGAACTATTTCCTAGTTTTAATATTTAACTACTGTGCTATAGACAAATTCAAAAAAAGTGTTCCTTTTCACTTAAGTAACCATCTAAATACTTTGTTTGCTCGTGTTAACCACCTGGAATGTGACAATTGGTCAGGATCGCGGATAGCCAACTCTAAAATTTATTTTGCCGATTTTATGGGAGTTGCAATATTTGAAATTTTCTATTGATAATTGTTACGCGCTTTTTCGTCAACATCGGGGTTAGGTCCGTAATGTCCCTGTTTTCCAATAATTCAGATTTCCACGTATCATTTGGTGAGAAAGAAAAGTAAATGCCATGCAAGAAATTTAAGAGACACAAAGATGTTTTAAATGTCTGTTATTACAATACTTTCGATAATTTAATAAAAATTACAATGAAATAACTAGCCCAAAAAATGTTATCAAACGCGTCAACGCTACAAGTACAAATGGAATGACTAAAAAAGTAGGAAAATTTTCGAGCCTGTCAAGCCAGAAAGCAATGTTGACGAATTTTTTTTAAAAAAAGGGAAATTAAGAACAAAAAAGTTGTAATGATTTTAAATAAAATCTAAAATTCTGTCTTTTCTCGGGAGGGGGGCTACAGCCCCATAGCCACACTGTATTTGCCACTGTTATACACTGTAGTCCTTCTACTACAGTGCAGAAGTGCGTTATGCACTCATGCAGAGAAAGACCCATCCAACAAATGTTCAAACCTTTTCTTGTTAACCCGTTAAGCCCGGGAACCTATTTATAGGACAGTTACATTTCACTTGCGTAGCTAAACCGAACACATTACATTGTTTCAATTTTGCTTTATCTAACAAGTCAATATTATTCGGAAAATTCAAAGTCGCTTCCCAGCATTGTTAGTCTTATGGTTGGGAAAGAAGTATTACAGGGGTAAGTATGGATGATCGGCAGCAGCCACGCCTGGACCCCTGACCTTGGCGACCATTTTGGCGACAAATTTAGCGACTTTGTTGACGAAATGCGGGACCTCAAAAATGCTGGAATTTTCTCGATATCTCTATTAGGGGCCGAGATCCGGATTTATCCAGATGTCCCATGTGACGTCACGGCCTGTCGGAGAGACTATAAAAGGACCGTGCTCGGATCACAGAGAAAGTAGTGTGTGTTGATCCACTGGGATTGTCTTTGGAGCTTTCTGCGCAGTACGAGCTAGTAAGCTGATAAACGCCGTGCGGTACTCAAAGTGTTATTACTGTTATTAATTAGTGATTTTCTGCTTGTTTGTGTTGCGAATTTGTGCAAGTTCTGTTTCTCCTGTTATTTCTGTTTCATGTTTTCCGGAGTATTTGTGAATAAAGCTTCGTTCTCCGATGTCCTGCTTGTTGGACTGTTTTCACCATACACACACAGGGCGATTTTCGTAACAATATGTATTCTCAAACTCCAAAACAATTTTCAACTGTCATATACTACTACTTAGCCAGAGTTTGAACCCAATTTGTAATAATTTTAAAATTTTTGGTTTTTTTCCCTTTTTGATTTATTTACGAAGTAATAAAAGGAACTCAAAAGCAATCTTTATTTTTTGATATTTTACAAAAATTTTTAATGATAAAGATTTTTAAGTCTTTTAAATCATTTATAATTTTAAAAAATTTTTTTTTCGGAATTTAATTTATTTCACAGTTATCTTAATCATGGTGTTTTTAATATAACTTAAAAGAAATTTACTGAAATCTATACTTTGAATTAAGTTGGGGTGTTGGCGGATTAATGTTATATCCGAAATAAAGTTACTTATAACTTCATATAATTCCATGACACCTGCTTTTTTATTATGTCAAGGATTCAACAGTTAAAAGTTTATTTACCCATAACAATTATTTTAGTATTATAGAAATTTTTATTTGGAAATTAGTTGCACTAAAATTTTTTGTCGTTGTTGTTTGAAGCGAAAAGAAATAATTATGCGTGACGAAAAAGTGGGTCACGTGCTAAAAACAGATGTTACGCTTCGTGTGTATGTCACGTGACCGTGAAGCATAAATTTTAATTCGGATGAAACAGTTGGGAAAAAGAAAAAAAATCTAGCAGGCAAATGTAAGAAAACAGAATGAACTGAGAGAGATGTCTATTATATACTGAAAAAGATAAGTTTCAAAAGTCGGAAAAGAACGAAATGTTTGACCATGCCAAGTTTTAATGCATGCAAAATCTGGCAAATTCCCAGCACGTTTTTATTAGGTACTCTATGAAAACAAATCTGAGTGCGAAAAAGTGGAAAGCAGATTATTTAAAATAATTTATTATGCTCACTCACAATTTTTTCTTCTTTTCTTGGTAAAATAGTGATGTGAGATAAGTAAATTTTAAGGAAATTCAATAAGGTGCTTTGTTAAAACATGAAATCATTTTTCACAAAGTTATTTAGTAAATTAGCTTATAAAAAGTGTTGCACTATCTAGCTTTGCAATCTAACCATTAAGTGGATTTAAATTGAATTGGATTGTGGATTTAAACATTTAACTGTTATTTGGTTACAATCATTTAAACTAAATTAACTTGCAAGAAGACTTTTGCATAAGGAGAAATAATGCGAGAAAATTATGATACCTTTAATTTTCTTTTCATTGCTTATTTGTATTTAGTATTTAAAAACATTTACATATTCTGCACAGTTTGTTCATTTAGTATAGAAAAGAAAGCTAATATAGAATGCATTTATATTTTATATTTAATGCCGTAGATTTTTTCAAGTCTAATTATTTTCAATAGTTAATTGCATTACTTGAGACTGTTTTCTTTCAGCAGTTAATCAGAAATGCAGTCGAAGAATTTTTTTTGAGCATAATTGCCATTATTTACCATGGTACGCTTTGATTATTTAACTGCAATTCTATTCCCTTTAGATATAATAAAAAAAATCTGATATTCTCAGTTAGATAAATTATAATTTACATATAACAATGTCTATCAGCGAATTAATTAAATTTTTGATACAAATAAATTTTTTTCACTAAATTTAATGTAATAAAAATGCATTATTTTTTGGAATCGTTAATTCTTACATAGTGAAGAATAATTCTAATTTCTGAAAGCTCAGTAAGACAGAAATTAATTGCAAAAAACTTAGTACTAAACTTAATAATCAAATAATCAAATTACTCAACAGCTGCTAGTCATGTTGAACTATAAATTTTCGAATATTTTATTTATTGATAGTTATAATACGATTAATTGCTTTTTAATTGACTTGTTTACCTAATTTAATACATAAAAAATTATTAATGAATGAATTTAATTTAATCTACAGGATGTCCTGAAAAGTCTCTTACAAACGTTAAGGGAAACTCAGGTCTACAGAAATAAGTCAATTTTGCAATAGAACATGGAGTCGGAGAAACAGTGAGGGGCCTTTCCAGGGGGTCCTTTTTTAGAGGATTAAATAAGAGAAAATAATACGCCAGATAAAATGTACAAAACGAATTTAATGGCATGCAAATTCAGAATAGCACACCAACCCTATTGCATGAAGGATTAAATAAGATAAAAGAATACACCAGATAAAATGTACAACACGAATTTAATGGAATGCTAATTTACAATAGCACACCAACCCTATTGCATGAAGGATTAAATAAGAGAAACGAATACACCAGATAGAATGTACAACACGAATTTAATGGAATACAAATTTACAATAGCACACCAACCCTATTTTGAAAGATTAAATAAGAGAAAAGAATACACCCGTTAAAATGTACAACACGAATTTAATGGAATGCTAATTTACAATATCACACCAATCCTATTGCATGAAGGATTAAATAAGAGAAACGAATACACCAGATAGAATGTACAACACGAATTTAATGGAATGCAAATTTACAATAGCACACCAACCCTATTGCATGAAAGATTAAATAAGAGAAAAGAATACACCCGTTAAAATGTACAACACGAATTTAATGAAATGAAAATTTGCAATATCGCACCAATCCTATTGCATGAAGGATTAAATAAGAGAAAAGAATGCACCAGATAAAATGTACAACATGCAGCACGAATTTAATGGAATGCAAATTTACAATAGCACACCAATCCTATTGTATGAAGGATTAGATAAGAGAAAAGAATACACCAAATAAGATGTACGACACGAATTTAATAGAATGCAAATTTACAATAGCACAGCAATCCTATTGCATGAACAACAGCATTACAAATCGTAAGCAGCATGACAGAAACTATTATAGCAAGTAGGACGCAGTATCAACAAGAAACCTTTGGAGATAACTTAAAATAAGTGTTCAAAGGGCTTGCCGACTGAAGCGATACCGGCTTCACATGTTGTTATTTAAGGAACTGGGTTGTTGTGCTGTTGTATTTTTGTAAACTCACTGGCTTAAACATGTTCTTAAATTCCCTAACAAAGAATCCTCTGTAACATCCCCTTTCATTTCCGAGTACATGCTCTATTGCAAAAATGACTTGTTCGTGAATGCCTAACTTATCCTTAAGGGGACAAACGACTGTTAAAGCTGGAAAACTTTCGATTTTATGTTAAAAATATATATTATTTCTCTGCCTTTTCTGAACAATTTAAAACAATCCGCGTCAAAAAAATTCCCATAATTATGAACGTTATGAAGGAAAATGTATCAGCTCTTCAACTTAAACATTTAATATGGTCATATATTTAAAGCGCTATATCTCAAAATGCGTTTTTTTGATATTTCGCGCGCGATATCTCGAGAACTATTCAATATTTTTACATAAAATCTTTACTGAATATGTATTCTACTGTGTTCTACAAATTGCACCGTATTTTTGTAAATATTTCTCCAAAGAATGTTTTTTTTGGGGGGGGGGGTAGAAAAGTTTAAATTTTAACTATTTTAACATTTTTATTTTATATTGGTAGAAATTTTAATTTTTTTATTTTATATAAAATAGAAATTAAATTTAAATGTTAAAAAATTGTGGTTCAGTTTCTTAAACAGACTATTGGGATTACTTGGATACCCAAAATATTGTATCTAGATAAATAGTTTATACGTAATCCTGCGCTCAAGATGACTATCTCATTTTTCTTCTCCAAAAATTATACCCATATTTATTACTCTCTCAAATAAATACATATCAATATGAAGGTTTGAAAATGTGAGTACTATAAAAGAAAGAACAGATATTTTTCAAAAAGAATTGAGTTTATGAATTGCATTGTTTCAGGGATATAATACATCGAATTTGACAGTTTTCCACCATTTTTTCGAGGATTAAGAGTCGTATTTCCCCTTAAAGTTTGTGAACGACCTTTCGGGACATCCTGTACACGCTTTTAACAGTTTATGATTCTTAATTATTTCTTTTTTCAGTTAGTTAAAAACGAGCTGTTTGTAGCGAAGATTATTAAAAATTTTCATACATAAAAAGTCATTCGTTATAAATTTGAAACTGATGGTGGAACTTCAAAATTTATTGATATAAAAAATAGAGTTTTTAAAAGGCGGTGGTGATCTGGTTACAGAGTCTCGAATTTGGGACCATAGGGTGGCAGGTTCAAAATCCATGTCTGCGGGAATGCTATACATTATTGTTTAGCAACGGATTCGGAAACCCTCCGCGCTTTTGAGCATGCCCCGGGCGGAGTTATTTTCAACAAAATAGGGGGAAAGTGAAGAATGGAAGGATGATTTTTATATTTTACTGAGCGTGATCTAAAAAAAGATCCCCGGAAATGCGCTCGTATGACTCATTGATTGACACCCCTTTCCTGTGTAAAATCATCCAAAAGTGGTAGTCTCGGAATCCGTTGCTGAACAGTAAACCCGTCGGATCCAAAATTCTTTCCATTGGTGTGGGGTGGAAATTTGGGGAGGTAGTGTTGTCCTCCTTTCCATCTAACCACAGTTCAGAATTGGATTTTCGGCTCAAATAACCCTGGTGTAGATTCAAAAACGGGACGTTAATCTAACTTAACGAAACCAAACCTAACTCAAAGGGATAAAATTCATAATGATATGCAGTAAAGCACCTTTTCTACGTCTTTCAAGGGACTGACGTAAAACGACATATAAATGAAAGGACGTATAATGGAAATTTTAATGAACGGCTTTGATTATTACGAATTTAATGCTAGTCATGCAAATTCATTTAAAAGTATTAATTTTAAAATTTTTTGATATAGTACTAGT
This sequence comes from Araneus ventricosus, assembly GCA_013235015.1. Lineage (NCBI taxonomy): Eukaryota > Metazoa > Arthropoda > Arachnida > Araneae > Araneidae > Araneus > Araneus ventricosus. The sequence goes on along the minus strand of BGPR01007286.1, from coordinate 36,797 downwards.
ATAATACTACTAAAAAGTATGGAAATCAATAATTAAATTTTGAAATTAACATTTATCATAAAAGTGAGAAAAATCATACATTTGTTGCATAGCTTGAATGTTAATTAAGCATATCTTATACGATTTAAGTGCATGCAAATAGACGTTATGTTAAGAAAATCTTTAACCGTCGTCTGACGTGCTGATTGTTTGTGAGTGTTTACAGCATTATGAATCGAATTAAGTTCATTGAATGTTTATTCACTATACTTTTGGCAAAAGAAATATGTTCGAAAATTTTCAATGGAGTCCATTGATTTTTTAAAGCAAGGCGGAATAACATCTTCATCATCATTGAAATTAACAACGAACAATTTTCTTCTGTTAATTCATCAATTCTGAATAATTTCGAAGTCATGATATCTTCACAGTTCGCATACTAGAAAAGGGGAAATTTTCACATTTTAGAACTGGGAAGAACGAAGTATATAACCGAAGCTTTCCGTCGTATAAACGAAGCAATTTTTCATTACAATGAATCAACTGTGATGAAACGACGTATAGATGAGAAACGTATAAACGGTGCTCTATTTTATTATAAGACAGGGCTCAAAATTTGAAGAATTCACATTTCTTTTTGTTGCACCGAAAGAACACAATCCATCTGAAAATGACGGCTCTTAAGAAATACGATAGAAAGACGGAAGGCATTAATTTTCAAATAAGAATATCTATCCTGGAAATTTCAGATAGGTGATATATGTGTCAATATATGTGTCATCCATTTTGGACTGTCAGGTGTCACCATATATCAAGGAAAATGCACTCAATTCCATTCAGGCAAATATCAACGATTTCAGGCGCTCCCCCCTACAAAAAATTATGTTCAACTATATGTTTGTTTATCAAAGAAATCGAATCGGTTACTTTGTATTCTGCGTTAAAAAAATTGTGAAAAACAAGCCCAAAACCGGTAAGCATTAATTAGGCATTGTCGAAACATAAATGAAGTACAGAATACAAATAAACTTGAATTTTAAATGAATATCCTCGAATTATGAAAATTTTTATACAGTTTCTATAATATTATCTCCAGCCCCAACCACTTCACCGATTTCGATAATTTTTACTTCATATGGAAGCTTATGACGCCTAGATATATCATCAAGGATCGCCGGTCGCCTTCCACCTTCCATTTTCGAGATATATCTCAAAATAAAACTTTGGCAAAGTCCCTCAGCCTCTACAACCGCCAATTCGCCAAGTTGTGAGCATAGCCACAGACCATTAATATTACCTGCGAAAAGCTTGTCGCCGAAGGCGGCTAGTTATTTTTCAAATATGTGAGGAACACTATTTAAATTTTTCTTTACTACTTTAATAAAACCATACGTTTACATTCCTACCATCTAGTGTTAAAGTTTTTAACACATAAAAATTTTCTTGCCTTTAGCTTTAAACAAAAGGTGAGACAATGTGATTCTCATCAAATATATATATATATATATATATATATATATATATTTCATCGGGGAAGTTCATGACATGAGAATAATTTTTAAAAACTAATTATGGAAATTAATGATTATGAGAATAACTTCAGCTTCAAAAGATTTTATTTTTATCAGAGGAAAAACCTCTGGAGCAATGACAATAATTTCGGCTGTAAAAGATTTTATCCATATAATGAAAATACTCTCTTATATTCGAATTCTCACTTTTTTTGCAGATAAGGATATCATAAAATATATTTGAAAAAAGATTAGAACAGCCAGTTCGAAACATCGTAGCATAATAATGTTTTAGACTCAATTCGCCTATCTTTATATTATTATTTAAAAATTTACCATTTATTATAGAAACGATAACAACAAAAAATGCGTGACCCATCAAAATAGCCCAGGCCATAAAAGCCTCGACAAAATAGCCGAAGACAAACTAATGCTTTTTAATGTTATTCAGTATTTGAATTTGTTTTTTGGGCTATTTTGTCAAGGATGTTTTGTCGGAGCTCTTATGGCTTGGATTATTTGGACGGGGCACCAAAAAATGCATTTAATATTGTCGCAAGCAGCGTGAGTATAAATCCAGTAACTAAGACAATGAGAATTATTTTCGTAAAATATGTTTAAAGTGTTTTGAAAATTTATTAAAATAAAAAAAAATGTAAGGAAATAAAATTGTCTGTTAAAGTAAAGTTTATGGTGCACACTCCTTTCTCACCGCTTTAGCTCGCCAATTCCTTGCCGCCAAACAGAAGACGGATTGTCGACGTCAGAACATTTGTTTTGATTGCGCAGGAATGTTCTCATTCGTGTCTTGTTCACGCAGGAATCGCCATATTTTTATTTTGCGTTCAGCGTTGCGATTTTATTGATCAGGTATGTGCTATCGACGATTTCATTGGTCGATTTCTTCGAATTTGAATAAAACTTCGTTTGGAATTGAAATTCTCGTTTTTGGAATTTTTTTAAAAACACCTAGATTGCTAGCATTCAATGAAAACCGAAGCTACTATTTTCCCTCTTTGCTGAAAGCGAAGCAGCTGATGTTTTTTTTAGTTAAAAAAATTTACTCGGAACACACTTACAATGCCGCAAGTATGAAATTCTCGTTTTTGGAATAATAATAAAAAAAAAAAACCCAGATTCCTAACATTCAATGTAAAAGCGAAATTCCTACTATTTCCCCTCTTTGCGAAGCCACTGATGCTTTTTTTAAATTTTTTTGTTTAAAAAATTTGCCCGCAACCCACTTGAGATACCGTAGGCATTGCGCCCACAAGGCAACAATACAATGCTCACTGCGCAACCAAAACAAATGTTCTCACGTCGCCAAGCCATCTTGCTCTTGGCGACAAAAAGTTGGCTATCCTAAGTGGGGAGGAACGGTTTTGCACCTTAAGCTTTACTTTTACCAAATTGGTATCGTTGAAAAGCAAATTTTTTGAATTTTAAAATGGTTTTTGTGGAATAACATGTTCTGAAATTAGTGAGGAAAAACGTTAAAATTTCGATTCAATTTTTGATTAATTAAAAATCTAATTAGAATTTTGAAAACCATTTCTTAATGAAGATTTACTGTCCAATTAATAACAACTTGCCAACTTTATTCGTTTTAGGTCCACCGGTCTTCTCTGTAGCTCTTTTTGAACGATTTTTACATCACGAAATTTACAGATAATATGCTCTCCTATAAATATTATCATGTTAAAACATAGTAATATTATTTAAAGAAAAGCACGCATGTGATCTTCTTTACTAGTTTTAAATTCCATTTTTGTTGTTAAGGCAATTAAAAACCTACAAAATCATTTTTTAAAATTTTCAACAAATCAGCTTGTAATTTTGCAGGCATTCATTAGAGCACTATATAAGAGACAACAAAGGGAACTAAGAGACAACAAGAGCTATATAAGAGCACACAAAATTTCACTATAATATTTTTATTTATTTCTGAGTTACGGGTAGAAATACAATTTTTAATAACAATTAATGGTCTTTCTGATAAATGTTCCAGGCGCACCAAAATTACTCGAAATCACTCTAAAACTTTTTATTAGTTATTCTAACGCTTTTCAAACAAAAATTGGGATTAATTTTTATGTATCAGAAACGAATTTCAAAATGCACACGCATAATAACTGGAAACCATTGATTTCGAAAGAAAAAAAACATAAGAAACGCTCAGTTCGGGTCCGCGCCGTAGATTTTTCGTAGGAACGTCGGGATAAAATCATAAAACAAATGTTTCGTATTAATATGTAATTTAATTATCAATCTCTTTAATACAATATTTACCAGAGTAGTATATTGGTTACAGAATAGATAAGTCACAAGCTACCACAGACCCTTATTACATGCGATAAACTTATGATTTATCTATTCTATAACCATTATACTACTCTGTGTAAAAATTGTTTTAAAGAGAAGGATAATTAAGCTACATATTAATACGAAATACTTGTTTTATGATTTTATCCCTACATTTTCACGAAAACTCTAAGGTGCGAACACGAACTGCGCCTTTCATATGTTTTATTTAGAGTAGCTTTTAATGGCGCCATCTGTTGACAGTATATAGAACTACATTTCGTGTATGCGCATTGAAACATTATTTACTACAAATGATCATATTTCTCGTAATATTCAAATTTTTGAATTCAATTTTTAATACAATGTTTCTTTTATGTATTGTCAAGTATTCTGAAAGTTTCGCGCAATTCGAAAGAAAACTATGCATGTTATAATAAAAAAATATGTGGAGTTTGAAATTTTCAATTTAATACTAACATTTTACTTATATTCTGATTAATCTTTTTATTATCTCACTTTGGGTCCTAGTAATACTCCTCAAGCTCTTAAAAATGACACCAGAATCAGTCTCCTATCTAAATGCGTTTCCACGCTACATTCATTTATAACCTTACATAAAGCTAATTCATAACAATCACGCGCATGCGCCTACACTGGTACGATGACGTCACATGAAAAAAATACCATTCTTTAACCATTCTTTAGCATTATTAGTCTCGTAGTTATTAGCGATTCAAATCTGACGGTATTTTGTCACACAAGGAAGCTCAACCAATTATCACTGTAACGAGCGGAAAGACGTTCTCACGTCAAAAATGCCCAATATTTGAGATGGAAGAAAATATTTAAGGTTTAATTACAAAATAACTTCGCATATGAATGCCGAAAATTCTTCTCCATACACGTTTTTATATTTATATAAAACGTCACAAAATTTGAATAAAAATTGAAGCGCCTGGCATATATTTCTCATAAAGGCCATTGATTGCTACTACAATACCCATAATTCAGAAATAAATAAATTTATTGCAGTGAAATGTTGCAGTCGCCTTCATAGGAATTCCAATCAGTTTTCTTAACACACTTTTAAACATCCGGGACCTACTCACCTGAAAAGCTCTTCATTGGATTCCTCCAAGTCCCTCTGTTTGGTATCCAGCTCTTTCTGTCTGTTGTCAAGAGTGTCTCTCAGTTGCTGGAGCTCCGTTTCTTTGCTGTCCAGGGCCTCCTCTAGTTGGCTCTGGATTCGCTTTATCTTCAGATCCTTCTGCTGGATGATCTCCTGTAATTCTTGGATGGTGTTCTCGCCCTCTATCACCACTTTTGTTTTCTCGCTCAGGAGACTCTGGTGGGGGAAAAGTGTTCAGACGCTTATCACGAATGAAAGAGACAGAGGGTTGGCGCGTTGTCAAAGATCCGTGCGGTCGGAAAATAATATTTATAAAAATAACAGAACTGTGGTGTGTTTGCTTTGAAGTCATGTCTTGTGTGACATTCTTGAAATTTAAGAATGCTATCACAGGAAAGAATCAGGATGGTGTATAAGATGGGTTATTCATTCACGAAGTTCGTGAAAGTACCACTATACAAATTGAGTTTTTGTTATTAAAATTTGGTACTTATGTATTAACGCCACCGAGGATACAGATTGGCGGTAATGTGCCAATAAAGAGCAATCTTGTTCACAAAAACCGCCAAATTGGCGGCACTTAAAAACCGCCAAATCTGTAGCTGCGGTGGCGTTGGCGGCACTTAAAAACCGCCAAACTGGCGTTAATACGTAAGTACAAAAACCGACAAATTGGCGCCACTTAAAAACCGCCAAATTGGCACCACTTAAAAACCGCCAAATTGGCGTTAATACGTAAGTACAAAAACCGCCAAATTTGGTGGCACTTAAAAACCGCCAAATCTGTATCCTCGGTGCCGTTAATACGTAAGTACCTAAAATTTTTATATATATTTCACCTTTTAATTTCTCACCAGCTAAGAAGGAAATCACCATTGGCTCCGGTAAAGAGGCACTGAGTTGGATGCATACTTTACCTCACCACGCATATGATACAATTTTTTTATTCAAAAAATTTAGACAGGATTTTACTGAGATCGTTACTGTTTGTTTCAGTTGCTAATCAAAGTA